>APFE030772564.1:26822-43054 GCA_000404065.3 Pinus taeda | reverse complement strand
AAATTATATATTTAAATGATAAATAAGGTGATTATAATGGCACATTATTATTATAGGAGTTTAGTGTTATGAAGTAAGTTTTGAAGTGTTGTAGAAAGGGTTTCTTGTTTTATGAGAATCACAATACAAATTTATCAATGTGAGAGATTTTAGATTTTTCATGCTTTCAAGTTTCAATTAGAAATAAAATATCAATTTCACTCGAGATCTAACTTAATATAGGTCTTTTACTCCACAGAAAATCACGACAATTTCATGTAAGGATTCAAAGTGTACCTAGTTCCTATTTATTATTATCTTTTTGGTCTTTATCCCTAATAATAGCATTTTTATTCCTAATTATTACCCATCTTCCTTCCTTACTAGCTTTTTTTACTTTTTGAATTTCCTTAACTCTACTTGATCTTCTGGAATGAGATTTTCATTTATAAATATTCTTGGCCTTTTTAGGAGTTTAATTACACTAAATTTATGGTTGTCTGAGCTTACCTTAGCATAAATCAACCTATTCTTATGTTCAATAATTTTGCCCAACCTCTTTATTTATGTGAAGTTGTTTCAATTTGTGATTTGTTATTTAGTTCTTCTTTCGGTATTGTTGGTGTGTCTTCATCTTTCAACTCTTTAAGACACAAATTATGAGTTTCAAGGTTCTTTTGTTACATTCATGCTCTAATGCTAGGAGGCTACTCATTTTCTTTTTGATGCATTTGATATTCAATCTACATTCCAAACTATTTAGGGCCAAATTATTCCATAGGTTTTCTTCTAGATATTTAATCTTGTCCCTAAGATTAAGATTTTCTACAAACTCTTCTCCTTAGGTTAATTCTTTGTTTTCTTGACTTTGCTTTCCCAATTCTTGTAATCTGGCATCTATTTCTCGTAGTTCGATCTCCACTCCTAATATTTTATTGTTTATTGTTTATTGAGTTTGAATCTTGGCTTGTAAGGAATTGCTTTTAACTCTGATTGAAGTTTGGCTTCTCTCTCATCTCTACATTTTTGTAAAGAATTTATACGTTCATATATATTATCTAGGATTATTTTGCTATGTATCCTCGTGGAATATTTTGATATTTGTGGTGATTTACTAGGATTAGAGCTCGTGTTATAGAGCAATAGACAAATAAAAAGCAAAAAGATCTTTACACCTAATTAATCATAGGGTTTGGCCTTATGTTGTTGAGATCCTTTTAGCAAAGTTCTCACTGCTTAGAGATTTCCCACCCCATAGAGTTCTAAATAATCATTATTAAAGATCATATGCCCATACATATAAAGTAGTTGGAAGTAGAAAAACAAAGAAGTATGCTCAAATATATTTTCACCATAAAAATTGTATGTCCAAAAATATATGTTCATTGTAAAGAGAGGCATGCCAAGATATACATTCACCACATAGATTTATACCCTGCAAAACATTTGTCGCAAAGAAAAATAAAGGCATATATATATATATATATAATATATATTATTAATATTATATATATTATATATATATATTATATATTATATATCTATATATATATATAGAGAGAGAGAGAGAGAGAGAGAGAGAGAGAGAAGAGACCCAAGAAAATTTCACTGCAGAAAAAGATTCATTCGCATAGAAAAATAAAAATATTATACACAATAAAAATATATATTCAAATGTATATCTAGAGAAATATTCAAATATAATATGTATATGTAATAATAGATATACATATAGGTATAGGTATAGGTATAGGTATATCTATATATATATATTATATATATATATATATATATATATATATATATATTGATTGGATACGGAAATTTTACATAATACAGAGTCATAGAAAGTATTTTACGGACAATGCCTGGTTGAGCAAAAATAAAAACTAATTAACTAGCCTGGAGCTATTATGGGGAGGAGTGTCTGCCCATATATGGGAAACCAGATGGCATCCCTAAATGTTCTAAGAACAATTTGTATCATACCAAAAACCAATTTGATATGTAAATGAATAACAGAAGCGGGCAAATATTTTCCTAATTCCAGTTTGAGATCAATGCAATGCCTAGAGCTACTTGAAGGTTTGTTCGTCCTTCAGCCAAGGTGGTCGCTCCCATTCCACTAGGGTCTAGTCATAGCTTGTGTCTTTGGCCAACTATGGGTTCAACTTTGGTTGTTGATCGGTTTTTGTTGCCTAGCAACCAGTCACTGGTTTCAGCAATCTACTGCCCAAAGATATTGGCTCCCCAGGGTTTTTCTCCATAATGTTGCTTAGAGGTTGAGGATTTCCATAAGATTGTCCCCCCTTGCTCCTTGGTTTCGACTTCACGGAACTAGGGGGTTTATCCCCTTGATAGACTAAGTATGGAGGACTCTGAGAAGCAGAATTATCTAAAGTGTTAGAAGGTGATGGAAGCAGGAATTGGATTCCCATGGCTCCATCTATAATTATAATGAACCCACCCCACCTACCCCAATGTAATGGGTTGTCATTGATAATCAAATTCCTCTTGTCATCTATCAGAAGAATGTGATAAATAATTTTTTTTTTTTATTTATGTATTCCTCATTATCAATATATTCTGTTTTGGACTTTAAATTCATTAACTGGGGGTTATGGCTCCACCCACCTTTCTTCTACCTACGCACACAACTCAGAACCTCAATCGCTTCATCTTATTTATTTATGCACGATATTTCTACCCTTATATGTATGTATATATGTATATATGTATATATGTATATATGTATATGTATATATATGTATAAATATATATATGTGTGTGTGTGTGTAGAATGTTAAGTTTCCCGTATACGATGGGCTCTACCATAGTTAATTTTCCTGCACCTTTAATAATCTGCCACATCACATAAAGGATGTGCAGGTTCTGGGTGGATCATCGCATGTTTAAACAATGGAGTCATTGCATGCTCATTACAACAAGTTAATGTGCATGAGGTTTACGAGGAGTGTCACCCCTCAGAATGGACGGTAAGAGGAAATAAATAATCGCCAGATCAACAACACACCATCATTCTGATGGGTCAAGCCCATTTTCCAAACTCGCCTTGGGCACCCTTAGGAAGTAGGTTCATGTTTACAAAGAAACCACGAAGGTTTCTTTACGCGTGCATGACGTTAGGTTGAAGCCCCACCTTTCAGGCCCCTCCCACAACATTGGCCCACCACATCATCTTGACGCTTACATCCCAGCACTCTCATATGTTTCTCTCCCTTATACCTCTAAGGCGTGTCACCTCGATGCCTTCATCCCTACACCTCATATCAACTTCCCTTTTTAGCCATCCAGGGTGGGACCCTCTGGGACACATCATCTCAATCCCAACACCCTCGCACTCTCCCTGGGCAATCCTCGTGCACCTCTAGGTGGGAACTACAGGGACATGTTATCCTAATTCCAACACCCCGACTCTCCCATAATGTGCATTTTTTGGCTTCCGGTAAAGAACCCTAGGTATACGTGGAACAGTGGGTCACACCTCGGCATGACCCTTGCTTCCAACTAGCCCATGTTGTAACAGTGCCACAACATCCCATGTGAGGTCATCCTGACTCTTCCTTATTGTGCTTCGCATTCAACTTCCAAGGAGAGATCTACGAACTAAGTTATCCCATAGCCCACCCAACACCAATTCCATGCATCCAAGATTATCTGGAGGTGACCATGTCCCGCCCCACGTCATCATGTGCTCCGCTGCAATTTTCCCTTTTTGAACTTATGGGATTTAACCTCGGGGTTTCCCTATCATATGGGCTCCACTCCAGCCAATAGGAAGGCTCTCTGCCTCCAAGCTATGAACACAACTGGCATAATGTTGAATCATCCCTGCCATTATTTTCTGATGCCAAAAACAATTCCCAAGGTGTGACCACATGGATGAGTTCTCATGTGGGCACCTCTTCCAGCTAATGGTGGAATTGTCAGGCCTATGTGTCTGCCAATTCATCTCGGCTTACGTCACCCCACATGCCCTTAGCATTACAAAATAAGAACTCTCGGTATATGACCCTGGGCCACACCACTTCTTCTTCACTCGATATCGATAAGGTAGAATTAGGGCATCTAATATGGAGCTTCCACGATGAGGGTTTCAACGGGCCTCTTGAAATAGGGTTGTCATGCTAAGGCTATAAGGTTGAATCCTTCCTAGCTTCGTCGCAACGCTACTCTATGCAACTTTACCGTTCGAGCATGGATTCATTTAGAGTTTGTCTATAAA
The DNA here is from genome assembly GCA_000404065.3 of Pinus taeda. Classification (NCBI taxonomy): domain Eukaryota; kingdom Viridiplantae; phylum Streptophyta; class Pinopsida; order Pinales; family Pinaceae; genus Pinus; species Pinus taeda. The sequence goes on along the minus strand of APFE030772564.1, from coordinate 38,829 downwards.
GGTTCTGCAACTAACCGAAGCTACATAAGTGCTTCGTCATGGCCTCCATGTCTTACTATGCCCTTATAGGCACTACCCCTCTTGAGCTTAAAATAGAAATTCAAGGATTCCCCTTTTTGGGATGGGGAATACCAAGCATGTCAGTGTTGGTGATATTTCGAACACCTTCTGCTAAAGACTTGTAGTAAAATCCTGAAGGGACTTCACCTCTCCTACCACACTCTAGGGAACACCCAATTGTTCCTAGCGACCTTACTGGAAAGGTTTCATGTATGAGAGGTCTCAGAGGCATTTGGCTATTAGCAATGACGCACTAACCTGCCCTTTTGGAAAATATATGTTGCACATTGAACACCATGGCTATTATTAGTCATCCAAGCAATAAGTAGCCACATCCTCTCAAATATGAGATGCTACTCAGAATGCACATAGGTCCTTTCGACCAAACCCAGGTCAATAAGTAATGTAGCCCCACACCATGGCATTTATCTCCACAGGCTAAAATCCCCCTTATGTAAGATCATAGGTTATTAAAGTTAGGAGAGGAGATAATCCTTGGCATCAACACATTGCCATATAGATTGTAGTACAGGTTGTAACCTCTCTGTGTGTGTATATGCAGACCCTGTCAAACAGGAAGTCTCCAATGTAATCATTTTACACCAATAAAAGATATATATTATTATAATATAATATATACGCAGACCCTGTCAAACAGGAAGTCTCAATGTAACCATTCTACATTAATAAAAGATAATATATATATATATATATATATATAATATATATATATATATATATATATTATATATATATATATATATATATATATATATAATATATATATATATATATATATACATATGTATACATACAAATACATATATATATATATATATATATACATATGTATACATACAAATACATACATATACATACAAATACATACATATATATATATACACACACACACACATACGTAGACCCTATCAAATAGGAAATCTCCAATGTAATCATTCTACATTAATAAAAGAGATATGTGCGTCAAGTGTTGCCATGTTCAGTTCAGATCCTCATGGATCCTTTCAATGCTTTTATACCTTACACAGTTTATTATTTATTATGTGTTATTAACAAACAGTCAATCATTTCACACAACACAATATTTCAATCCAAAAATGAAAACACATGTTTCATCACATTCATAAGCACCATTTCAATCCAGAAATATAAACACACATCCATTAGCATTGAAAATGCATAAGAACTTTGGAATGTTTTGGGAAATTGAGTCTGGGAAAAGGACTCTCCACCCAACCATAGACAGTTGCATCCAAGCTCACTTGCAGTTGTCACCCTCGAGCTAGATTCCAGAGACTAAGGGTCTTGCTCAAAGGATTGAAACACCAACTTCCCACTAAAATAGGGACTCCAAAGGACCTCGTTCCCCCACCCACCAACCACCCAGTAATGAATAGTGAACAAGGGAATCCAAAGGATTACTGCCTCCACCCAAAACACACAAGGAATCCAGAGGCTTCTTCTCCACCCAAGCACACACAAGGAATCTAGAGGCCAACTGCCTCCACCCAAGAGTGTTAAGGGAGCCCATATAACAAAGTATCCACCCTAATCATAGTGGTTCCACCCACTCTAAGGAATCTAGAATCCACTGCAAAATCATAGAAAAAATGGCTTCAGAGGTCCTCCCTCCAAGAATCCAAGGACACAATCCTCCACCCACACCATCAATGGAATCCATAGAAAACCATCTCCACCCTCTGGATTTAAAGGGACTCGAGAGGCATTGCTCCTCACCAAGGAGAGACCATCTTTATGCCAATCATGCCAATCGAACTATTGTCATTTTCTTCTCTTCTCTTCTACAATCCTTGCTCTTCTCTTCTCTTCTCTTTGGCACTATTCTATGTTGAATGTTGCTTGAATGATTCCTTATGCCAGAATGAATCAGTGAGTGAATAATCCCCTCCTTTTCCTCTGTTGTTTTCTTTTCTGCACAAGGATTTACTCCCTTATCCTTGCTACCTTGCAATGTCTTTCAAGACAACATGGTCCTTGTCCTTCTCTTTCAGTGCCATTAAATTCAAAATCAGTCCATTAAAAACATATACCAACCAGCCTTTAGTATTTGTTGAAAACAGTTCAGATTTCCTACACAAGGAAACCTCACACATCCCAACCAAGCAACCTCGTCAGCTCTGGAATCAGTGTCCTTTTTTACTCAACCCCTTTTTTTTAAATATATTTTGTGAAATATTTACATTGCATTTTCATGAAGAAACCCAGGTTGGGGCTCACAATAACTCGTAGAATGGCCCAGGCTTGAATCAGGTGAAATTGCAGGGTGAAAACATGGCCTTCCACCATCGTATTTTCTTCATGTTCCCAAAGTTGGTGTTCTAATAAATTTCTCAATGCACATATTTTATCACTTGTGTTTCCAAGATTTTGAGCTTCCATGTTCGCAACCATGTGACGGATGTGTCTCTGGAGGTCCTCATTGAAAGGCTCAGCGCCATGGCCATGCTTAAGAGGAGGAGGTTATTGGCCTCTGCCTCTTCCCCCTCTCCTAGGATGGTTGTGTTCCCTAACCATTAGCGGCTAGCCTTCTATGACTAGAATTGCTCTTATCAGCTCTGCTAACCTTCACTCCAATCTCCTTTGTGTGGATGAGTGATTGAATAGGTCATTGCCTTGTTAGTAAAGTTTGCTCATCCCAAGTTGGCAATAAATACCAAGTCTTTTGTCCCTTACCACACCAGCATATACATTGCATGGGGCCTATGGAGATCGTTGGCCTCGAGTGTCTTCATCATCCAGCCTTAATTATTAGTGCATTAGCTTAAATGAAGGAACTCAATTCCTTCAAGATCCACTTAATCATTCAGATATATATATATATTATATATATATATATATATATATATATATATATATATTATATATATATTATATATATATAATATATTATATTATATATATATTATATATATATATAATAAAACTAATTCCAAGGGGCCTATGGAGATCATTGGCCTGGAGCGTTGACATCCTCCAGCGTTAATTACTAATGTGTTCGCTGACATGAAAGCTTTCAATTCCTTCAAGTGTCGCTTAATCATATAATATATATATATAATATATAATTTCAAAACTTATTTAAACACATCAATTGGAATGATTTTTCTATTAAAAATAAATAAATAAAATAAATAAATAATAAATAAAAGTATTAATTTTAAAGGAAATGATTGAAAATAGTAAAAATAAAAAATTTCATGAAAATTTTTTTATTTGTTAAGAAAATGAAGGTTAACTTAAGTGGATTAACTTGCGTCCTTAGTGTAATAACACTTACTTCATGATACATCTCAACGTTGCCAAGATTAAAAAAACATATCATAAAAAATAACAAAAGTATAGGTTTATCCTAATTATCATTATTAAAATAATTAATATGAATTAAAGATATATACATTTAAACAAACATGTAGTAAGATTCTTAACCATGGGGAATTACCCATAAGCTTTGTTAAAATATTATAGGCTAATACATGGCTTACTAATACCACATGCCCAAAAAACCATAATTCATGTTCATGACATTTTTTTAATTAATCAAGTTAATTAGAAGGGTAGAAAGGACATAACTACTTTTGAGAGAAACCTCAACCTTTGATATGTGACTACCACTAAAAATATTTTAGAATATTCCATGGAGGTAGAATATTCCACGGAGGTTAAATCCATACCATCCACCTAATAATTATTGATAATTAAATTAAAATTTAGAAATCGCTATTCTAGAATAGAAATATCTATAGGCATAATAACGAAAATATAAATTTATTTCTAATTAATAGCAACCATCAATCATATTAATCCTTGATTTTTTCTAATTAATAATGATTAGTCACATAATCCTTTCATATAATTTTTTTTATAAGCATTTGTCTTCCCCGTATGTCTATTCTAAAAGTAGTAAATTGTGTAATAAAAAACAATATATTGTAATCCAATTCTTATGTCTAACTGCAATTCTCAAACTCTATCACGGTATTTTTTAGAAGAGCCTTCCTCAAATTATCAAAAATGTAGACATAAGTAAAGATATAAGTTGGAAAATCTCGAGTTTGAATTTGAATCATAAACCAACCAAAAGCAATTCCCATAACTATGTAAAATCTAATGTTTTGATATTCAAAAGAAGATGAGGTAAGTCTCACATAAATCGAGATTAATAAAAATAATTCAATGCATAAAGTCAAACATGGTTTTTTAAGTATCATAAAAAGCCAAGTTTGCGCACAAACGGTGGAACCTTGTTTACCTATACTAATGTCTCAACCAAAGAGATGAGTTTCAAGAGAAAACACTTTTGCATGTGGGTCAATCACCACTATATTTTTTAAGAAAAAGCCTTGGGATTTAGAAATCCATGCATGAAAAGCTTTTAACTTTAACCATATTATGACAGATCTACATATCATTTATGGACTGAATAATATTCATCTTCCTCCATCTAAAAAGTTCAAGTTTCATCATTGACACCAAAGTGAATTTAACAAAATAGAAAGGGGGTTGGAGGGCTAGAAAGGGGTGGAGAACTTACATGAGTGTAACATCAAATCTATAAAGAAATTGCCTTATAGAGGATGGAGAGCTTCCATGAATGTAAAAGTGAATATTTAAAAGTATGGATTTTCACAAGTGAATGTCTCTTGAGAGGTGATCTTTCAAAGTTGGGGCAATCTAAGATAGATCATGTAGGGATTCACAGGTTTTACATACGAAACCTTTAATTGAAGAGGTGATCACATTATTTTGGGAGTTGAAATGTGTTTGTTTTTAACCAAATGTGGGACATTGTTTGCAATCACGATGTGAGGTAGGAATGTCCACAATAAAATACCACTAACTAATTATAAAGGCATTCCAAAATATATATAAAACCAAAAGATTGCATAAAAAAATATTGAAGACAACCATAACCATAGTGGCTACATTCCAAAATATATATAAAACCAAAAGATTGCATAAAAAAATATTGAAGACAACCATAACCATAGTGGCTAAGTACTCAAAGACCTTGTTGTGAACCCAACTTCCAAACCACAAACCTCAATAGAAGCTTGCACTCATTTTTAATGTTGTTAGTCAACACAAGCCACTAGCCACTGAAACTATCCTACATGAAATATAATAATAAAACATATATGTCTCACATGCTACAAACCCACCAATCAACTGTGATTAAAGATATTTGTTATCCCAAAATCACCCAAAACTACATATAACCCCAACTACATTAAATAACTCACTTATAACTCACTTACCTATATATACCAACCATATATTTAAAAAAAAAAAAAAAAAAAAAAAAAAAAAAAAAAAAAAAAAAAAAAAAAAAAAAAAAAAAAAAAAAAAAAAAAAAAAAAAAAAAAAAAAAAAAAAAAAAAACAAAACAAAAAACCACAACACTAAATACATTTACATTTTAACGTAATCCATTCCCAACTCTCAAAATAATAAAAAGAAAATCTCCCAACAACGCTCAAAATAATAAAAAGAAAATCTCCCAACAACGAAATCCAACTTTCAATGTAATTCTTATAAAAACAAACAAAAAAAACTAAAATATATATCAACATGTCTCACTTAGAATAATTGATTGGCTTGTTTTGATAGATATTGCCAATTTATATCACCATGCATAAGTAATGGATGGGATTCTTTCGATAGATATTACCAATTTTTATCAAACTAGAATAATTGATTTTTCAAGCATATGTCACCATGCCTGAATTAGAATAATTGATGGGCTTGCTTCGATAGATATTACCAATTTATATCACCATGGATAACTTAGATATTATTATTTTTTATCAAACTTAGAACAATTGATGGACTTGTTTGGATAGATATCACCAATTTAGAATTTAGTTTGAAATTTGTGCATCGACATTCCAAAACGGAAGGTAAGCCATATACATAGTGATGGAAATGGGTTTTATAAGCAGATAGTAGATATGTAAAATTATCCATATATAAATATCAATATATGTTTGTGCCCGGTATATCCTCAAGTAGATCCTTGTGGGGCTATAAAAAATAAAAAATACATGGATATGTTATATAGAGAAATTTTATTATAATTTAGATGTTAAATTAATAGTAAGGGGGTGATGAACCAGTCGTACGAGGTAACATGTGGGCGATGAAAGTCACCACTTAGCGATAGGTTTGAGGACCGGCTTCCCCGTCCTCCCACATTAACCTGCGTACGGGAGGAGTTAAGGTGATTCGTGGAAAATCTCAATCAGCGTCGACTCGAGCAGGAGGTGATGTTCGACGGCAGCGTATGGCTGGTGGTGGATGTATTTGGGCTTGGTGCCAGCTCATTGCGTGTTATGGTTATTCTGTGAGCAGGAGTAGGAAATGACAATGGTTTATTGTGTGGGAAAGGTGGCCACCCCGCTGCTCGCGCTCCCTCCCTAGTTTTTGGGTCTATGTAGTGGAAGCTTTCTTCTTTGATGTGTGGCATTCAACGCCTTCATGCGCGAGAGGAGTGTGGCCTATGGAGTTTGAGGTTATATAGTGGTTTTGGTGCCTGTGTGAGGACTCTTCTTTGTGCTTTCATGCCAATTGGTTTGCGCCCCTACGTATCTCCTCTCCAGGATTTTATAAACTTCGACGGTAGGTTGTGGTGGCAAGGCTTCTGGGTAGGCTGGCTTTTTGTTGTCCAGCGTCAACACGAGGGTGGTGGAGAGCGTGCTCAACTCCATCCTGTTGGCAGGTTTTTGTGGGTTTGGTTGTGTGGAGCCTCGTCAGCAAGGGAAGGGTGAACTTGGGGGGTTGTCATTGCAGTCAAGAACCCCGTTAGTTGCTTTGCTAGGCCTCCTCAAACCGGATCTGGTTCTGCAAGAATGTGTCCAGTTCCTCATCTTGGACGGTCCTCCTCCCTAACAAAGCCTAGCTCGGCTGGATAAGGGGGTCGGGGACCTCAATTACAGGCGATGGTTATGGACGGGGAGAAAATTGGGGTTGGTCAAGACAGCAAGATAGTTGGTTTCTCGAGGCATGCAGCGCTTGGAGTCTGCGGCGGTCAGGTTCGAGGTGGCTCGGTATCCGAGTGTGGGGGTCGCACTCCGCAGCCTCAGTAGTGGGATGGGGTGAAGAGACGTGGTGACACAGGTCAACGAGGGAACACAAGGTGTGTGCTACAAGGTCCAAGGGAAGTTCATCAATATTATTTGAAGAATTGCTGGGATCTAATTCAATCAATGTTGGAGCAGCTGGAAATGGCGGTCCAGATCCACGAGGAAGAACATGCAAAACTCATAGCTACTCTGAACAGAATGCACTACTTTTATTGCCATGTCTGAGAACGAGTTGTGGTGGTCTAGCGCAGACAGAATTTGCTAACGGAGAAGATGGAGAAGCTAGAGTCCTAGATAGCTCACTTCGAAGAACATGTCCAATGCTCTTTTTGCCCTTCGCCTCCTCCTGGAACAACCCCGAACAACCCAACGTCAATAACGTCAGGCTACTAGCATGGTTACAGGTGTTCTCCTAGTTTTATGTGTTTTCTGGTGCTTCTGGCCTCCTAGGTTGTGGACGGTGTCCATAGTTTCATTTATGTTTCTTTGTCATACATTGTTTGCAGTAATCAACAAATCTAGTTGGGGTGAGACTACCTGCATTTGCTACCGGCGTACTTATTTTCTGATGGATGAATAGAATGTTGATTTACAACAACAACAAAATGTTGAATAGTGAAACTCTTTTCCATATATATATAAAATAGTGAGAAATGCAGTTTGACTCGTCAACATTATTGAAGGAAAATCACACTACTTGGAATAATCTATTGGTGGTATGTAAGGAGCAGGTTTTCACTCTTTCAGATGCTTATGGGTTTTAGGTCATTGACCGTTTTCCTTATGTCCGAGGGAGATGAGCTCTTAGCTAAGCAAAAGTAGTTTTAAGTCATACTCTGAGATCAACAAAGCCTGGGACTAAAACCAAAGTGATAACTAGAGAATGCCTAAGAAATAGATAGGAAAGAATAAGAATATAAACATTATAGATATGAGGTATGTTGAGATGGGCCTGGTTAAGGTGAAGGCTCCAAGTCGTTTCTTTTGCTAGGCTATTGCTCATTTGGTTCATCTTCAATAATTATTGAGTTGGAGTTGGTTCCTTAGGAAGTAGAAGTGCTTATCAGTTCCACCATTTCCTCCTCCTTGTTCAATCCTTCACCATAAACTTTAAAACTAATCCCATAGGCAACTCTGCAAAGTATAATGAATTTGGCCTCCGGTGGTTTGAGTCTATCCACCAATTCTACTTCATACAATTTTTGGATTTCTAAGGCGATGGAAAGCTAATAAAAAATGATTGCCTAAAAGACATTGGTATTGCACAACCAAGAAAGGTGAGAATCTTAATCCAATTCTAAATTTTGGCCTTAAGTTGTTGAGTGGAAATTTGTTGGTGGCTTTGCTTCATGAATTAAACAAGTTCCGAACCACTTCTTGAGTTTCTGGAGCAATGCAATGTTGAAATTGTTGTTGTGCCTCCATGACGACTCTCTCTATAGCAATGCCCTATCGATGAGGAGAGGCACACCTAGAGGGTTGAGCATGACCTTTACCTCTCCTAGTAGCACCCCTAAGCTTGGATTCTAAGTTTTCATACTTGAATGTCATTGACAACTTGCTTATGCACCAATCTGAAAGCATTGTTCCCCAACCAAAGCCCCAATAAATCAAAACTCAACCCCCAAATAGCCACCACCACTTTAACACATGATGGCAACATAGGGGATGTAGTGGGATGGAGACAATAAGTAGGAAGCCCCCCGGCAAAAATTCGGGCTATGGGAACCCAAAGAAAATGTTTCCCACAAGTACTAATGAATATCAAGAAGAGGTAGACTCCAACCATTGACAAAATGAAGCTCCACCAATCATAGTTGTTAGTTGACATCTGTCAGTGTCATCATTGTGGAAAGGTGCTTGTCATTTGGTACCAACCTTTTCCAGATTCATCACTCAACATCAACCTTCATACCCTATCCCACATGAGCTCATGAATGCCTACACCATTTCCATGCACACTCACAACCAATCAAATAGGCCATGCATCAACTCTCCACCTCCACCAACCACATAGAGAGCTCAAGTACTAAAGCATTTGATGGCACTCGATGCAAGGGATTAATTAAGTAATGTGTGTGTGTATCTGGTTTGAATATGGTGCATATAAATTGAGAATTCATAAGTGAGTGTGTGATCCCTAGGAGCATCTCGACCAGACCCTACCTACAAAGGATTTGTAGGCAATGAAAGAGAAATATCAGGGATCCCACATTGTGGCAACCCCTCAGCATGGTATGATGCACAAATTGCACAAACCTCCCATTCAGGACAAATTTTCATAAAAACTTCTCGAGCTTTCACCTTATCGGACATTATTTCTTGTAAGAGGACTAGATGGGGATGCTTAGAGTGAAAGATATTATATAGGGATCTTCGTTTGTTGGTCTATCCCAAGCCCTTGATATTAAGATACATGATCATCATTATGGCATGGAGTCAACGGGCCTATCCCCTCTAAGAACCTGCACAACCAAATCTTCAGTTGGATCAAGATTTCCACTAGAGTTACACGGATCAAATGGATGGTAGACAGCCTCCTCCAACGTCTCTAAAAAATTGGTGTTGAGGGGTGTACGTCACTTGTTTCTTATATTCAGGGTGTACCATAACCTCCCTTTCTTGAACGAAGGATTTTTTAATTATCAGAGGCTCCAAGCCCATAGATTCCTCTCTAGTCAGTAGCTCCAGAGTCCTCCGAAAGACGGGAAGATGTCATGTCAAAATTGGATTGTTTAAAAGAGAGTGTAAATTGAAGTTTCCTAGCAGCCGAGGAATTTCATTAGTGGATGCAATAAGGGCAAAGGACAAAAGGTTGCAAACCCGGACCCATGTAGATGTGCCCCCTCGCTCCAGCATAGTCTGGGCCACCGATGGAGAGCAGTATTGGTTTCCAGAGATTTCGGAGCCCCACGTCTTGATATTCAGTGGCTTATAACGATATGTTGTATCTTGGACTTTATCCTCTGCCAGAGAGCCGATTGTGATCAGCATTGGATGCTTCCCTACTCATCCTGAAACGACCACCTCTGGATCGCTGGGGGCATCCTGCTATCAAATGGTCGGTATCGTGGTATCCTACGCACCAAAAGGAACCCCAGTAATCCACCTGTTGTTGAATAGAGAGGCCCCCAGTAAATATCCAAGGCAGTCGGCAAGCCTCCAGAGAAATCTACTTCAACTAGAGACCATGCAACAGAAGTCAGATTCCAAAGTTTTTCCACCTTAAATTGTTCTCCTCGTAAAACCTTGGATATTTTATTCATAACTATATATATATATATATATATTCTTCATTTTTTACTTACATTTTCAAACTATTTGTATTCAAAAAATAATTTATATTACCGTGATAACAAGTTTTGGAATTAGTTTATAATGTTATTTGTATATTTATTTTAAAACCAGTGTAGATCCATCTTAAGCAATAATTTAACATGACTCTAGAAAGATCGAATTTCATATATCCATCTTAAGCACTCATTTAATATGACTCTAGAGGGATAGAATTTCTTTAGGTGCAACTTTATTTTAGAGTACAAAAAATAATATGAACTTTTTTATTGTTTAAATTGTATTTTTGAATGTTATAGAGATTACATAACATATGCATTAAGTCATTTTATCAATCCACATTAAACTTGTTTTTCATTATTAATATTTTTTTATGTATACCTCAATATTAAGTCATATTAAAATATTTTATTCATAACTCATATTGGATATTTTATTCTATACAACATTAAAATATATTCTTTTAACATTTTTTTCTATATGTAGATATATATGAAGTTGATATCACGTGTTAAACTATTTTTGAAAAGTATAAGGTTTAAACATATTACTCATATTTTTTTTTACTTCTAACTACTTTACATGTAATTATATTAGGTCATATGGACAACTAACTAAATATGCATAACATTTCTTTTTCTTTTTCATTATAGCCCACATTTTTTTTTCTATTTAGAGAATATTTTATTTTTAGTAAACAAAGTCAGATACCAAAGTCGTTCCACCTTAAAAAATTTCTCCTCACCTTGGATATTTTATTCATAACTCATATTGGATATTTTATTCTATACAACATTAAATTATATTCTTTTAACATTTTTTTCTATATATAGATATATATGAAGTTGATATTATGTGTTAATTTTTTTTTAGAAAGTATACATCTTACTCATATTTTTTTTTACTTCTAACTACTCCATATGTAATTATATTAGGGCATATGGACAACTAATTAAATATGCATAGCATATTTTATTTTTCGTTTTTATCATAGGCGACATTTTTTATTCTATTTAGAGAATATTTTATTTTTATTTTAAAATGGACAAACATACTTACACATCCTCTTCACACCTGATTGTAGAATGAGCCTCTCGGCTCAATAATATGAGAGAAAGCATGTTTTCTCTCATGATGGAGGGGGTACAAGAAAATATGTTTTCTCTCATGATGGTGGGGCTTGTGGGAAATATGAGAGAAAACATGTTTTCTCTCATATTTCTACCCTATCTCCACCATCATGAGGGTGGGGGTAGGCAGAAACATGAGAGAAAACATGGGGGAATGGGTTTGGGAGGGAATATGAGAGAAAACATGCTTTCTCTCAGATTTTGTTTTCTCTCATATTTCCCCCCCATGTTTGGAGAAATTCCACCTATAGAACAAACCGATATATGCAATGTCCTAAAGCATAATACTTGTTCTACTTCTACAAACCATTAAGCGGAAGCATAATCGAATTCATGAGCAACATCAAGTAGAAACATGCATAACTGATCAAGAGAAATAATCACACATAACACAAGATATAT
>APFE030772564.1:0-15261 GCA_000404065.3 Pinus taeda | reverse complement strand
ATCCTGATTATACACTATTTGTGGAATCATGCATAATACATAACCTCCTCTACGTTGATCATCAATTTAGCAGTATTAAGAAACATTCACATGCACACATTGAAGCATCAATCACACATATCAACATAGTATGTACCCAGGGAAAGCATAAAGCTGAAAACCCCCAACTATATGTATATTATATTGATTGAGAACATGTAACAATACTTAGTACAATACTCCTCGCAAGTACTCAGTACTATCTCCACCTATTACACACAAACTAGCTCAGATCTAAATCAATCGCTGGCTCAAATCTCCTCCGCTGCTTGCCTGCCTCCACTGCGCAATCCTGCATGAGAATAGATGAGAATGGCTGATCCAAACTCGTATTTCCCTTGGCTGAACCACACAATTCTCATTGGCAATACTCAATCCATTAATTGTGCAAATCTCATGCACAACTATAGTCACAACTGACAGTTGTCTTGCCCTTTCACTCACCTCTAACACTTGTCTCCACTGAATTGTCCATGCACTGAGTTAACTGATGTATTCTTCAGTTGCTTTATGAGTTAATAATTAGTGAATTAATTAATAACTAATTCACACCACTCATCACATAGTCTATTGATCAGTTAGACTAAATACAACTAGTTCAACTAAGTCAAACTGAACACAACTCCATCAACTCCTGATCCAACTCCACAGAACTCAATCGTTGAAGTTCTAACTGAAGTCCTTCATGCAATAGCTCAAGTAACCCATAAGAACCACGTATTTCCTTCTGGCAGCTGCATGTACCACATCCGTAGCTCAAACTGAAGTGCTCCAAGAGGATAAGACAATGTTTATAGTCCAAATATTATTAAGAGCTAATAATATTTGACTGTTCTATTTTTAGCCTGGCAGTCTAAAAATAGACTCCGCCCATATGTCTAAAAATAGAGGTCCATCTATTTTTACCAACATGACCAATCATCCACAAATAGCATCCTGCAACTCATAGACCACGATCCATATGTCTAAAAATAGACTTTGCGCCAAAAATAGCCCGCGGGACCACTTAGTGAAGACGACTTCTTTTCACTAAGCTCCATCATCTTGTTGCATTTTCAACAAGTTGTTAACTCTATAAACAATAGTACTATTGATAAGTTTTATATTCATTCTTTTTGGCAACAATTAGTCAAGGGTGCCCTATTTCAAATTCTTGCTTTTGGTGCAATCACCTTTGGTCAATTTTGCTAAAGGTTTGTCTACTGTGTGTGACTTTATGGACTCAGCATGATGAACTCTTTCTCTCTAGGTATGCTTAAGTTTTGGAAAAGCTTCCATTGAAATATCTCATGTAATATTTTCAACTATTAATATAAATTTTGACCATATTTACCCAAAAAAAAAATGTTATGAAGTGTCATTTCAATGTATTGATTTGTATCATTTTAGTAATTGATAATAAAAGTTAACAAGCATAGATATAAATTGTCGCATCGTTTGAGCACTAGAAATATATTCATAATACGAGTAGAATGGTGCATTAAAATCACGCGCTTCAAATAAGTAGTGTGTCATGTTTTGAGCACTAGAAATATATTCATAATACGAGTAGAATGGTGCATTAAAATCACGCGCTTCAAATAAGTAGTGTGTCATGTGAAATAGTAAGTTTCACTTGTCATCTTTTATCGTTATAAGGGTTTTAGTTAAGATTTATCTTTAGTTTTCATCATTTCATTTTGGTTTGAGGGTAGGATTTTTATAGATATTCGATGAAAGGGGTTTTTATTGTTTTGATTCTTGGATATATGAAATATCACACATAAAAGCAAAACATAGTGTTTGATTGATACTTAGTTGGCTCGCCCAAGTTATAGTACGACATTTTGAATGACGTTGTGTCATGTGAGAAACTTTGAGGATGGTGGCTATGAAAAATGTTCAACGATCATCTCATTTCACATGGCTAATGGAATTACTACACTTTTATCTTCGACACATTCCTTACATTTTGTTTCCCTAAAGGGAGTTGTACTAGGGATATATCTACTTCACCTTCCCAAAAAGAAGTGAACATGAGTGTTAGCAAGTTTTTTCTTGCGCACTATAGAATGTGGTGTTTTCAATTGTCATTGTCTCATGAAGTGAAGAGGGCCTCAACCAATAGGGAAAAGAATACCATGTATGGGTAGAGTTTCTTCTTGAAACCTAGGGACGAGCCCTAACCAATAGGGATGGCTTGGTCATTCCTTACATCAATGACCTGTAATAACAATGCAAAGAATGAGATGAGACCACTCATTGATTTCTATGCATGTTTCAACACCAAACCAATAGGAAGATGTATCTATCTACTCATAGTGTTGTTAAAGTGAGCTCCAAATAACAGTGGCAATATAAAGATGGTCCAGCAAAATCAAGTGTAGGTGTGTGGTTTTTCTCTCTATAATTACTATTTTTTAATAATTCCAAATTTCTTTTTAAGGAATACATGACTGGTCCTAAACACACCATGCTTTTTGGTAATGTGTGGAATACATAAAATGTCTTAAATCCACAATGCTTTATAATAATGTGTCTTTGGATATTTTTGCACACATTGCAATCCAGGCACATGCATAGTATACACCTAAATGTTTTTGCTTTTCTTTCACCAATGCTATAGTTTTTAGACGTGTGCACATCATGTTCAGTGTCAACAAAAATGGTTCAACTCTTGGAAACCTTGCCAAAGAACTTTGACTCTCGGGTTTTAGTGGAGTCTTTGAAGTGCCTTATGCATAAACATCCCTTTTCCAATGCCTCCTTTAGGACTCAGCTTACATATTTTCATGATGATTTGCATATTCAAAACATGCCCAAGCACATGCACAGTCATAATCATGGTCAGTTTACGACCCATCAATAGGAGTAGAAGCGATGGTTTCTCATAATTATCTTAGTCCACAAGCAAGAGTGGGAGGGATGATTTCTCATACTTATTTCAATTCACTAATAGTAACAGTGATGACTGGAAACAAGGATTAGAAGCATCCATCATATCAATATCCAATTTCCCCTCTTCCCCTCATTTCAATCTTTGTGCACATAGGCTTAGGTAGGATCATGGGATTATTTAAAAAGGAGTTAAGATTTCTATTTCTTTAAGAATAATTAGCTTTCAAGAGGGTTAAGGAGCTTATCAATTATCTTATCTTATGAGTGTTCCCTAATTTGGTTAACCATGTATGTCTTCCTCTTCTGCATTCTAGAGACCTTTAAGAAAGTAATAATGGTAACCTAATCTAGTTGATATGGAGGCATTCAACTAACCTAACAAATTATAATTAGTGGTTACATTGTCTAGAAGTTGTTAGCACTTTCCTATTCCATAGAGTGCATTGCATGGAGGGTTCCTATACCTTTACCTTATTTGATCTCCTTCATTGCTAAATTTATATCCCATTGAATAAAGCACACTTCATGGAAGCTTCACTACCTTAGTTAAGCTAGTGTGAATAAATATTATCCTTGTTTGATGATCAACATAAATTTGCATTACTGATGGGATTGTTTGATGAGGTAATGGTAAACTTTATAGTTCATTGGTCTCCTTCCTAGGCACAATAAGGGACATAAACACTAACGTACTAAGCCTAATTGGTTATAAATACTAATGAATAAGGTTGCCTAAGTCTTGAATTGTGCACTAGTAGAATGGCTTGAGGTTTGTGGTTAGTTATTCTTTGTAAATATAAGCTCAAGGTCAAGTTTTGAGATGATGGATTCCTCATTAGGTTGATGAAACATGATGGGATGTCCATTTAAAAAAGAATATCTAATAGATACAATTAGGATGGTTCATGTAACAAACACATGGTTAATGTAACAAACACATGGTTAAAGGTTGAATAGAGGAATAAGGGTTCATGATGTGCATTAGTTTGTTGAGAGTAGCAAGTGGAAATTTTAGTGGGGGAAATTCAACGATGGAATAGTAAATTGTTGGACATAATATGCTTCTAGCACAAATGTTACTACAAAAATATAAAACAGAAAATATCATGTAGAAAGAAAATTAATCTGAAAAGAAACCACAAGAAAATTAGTTCTAATTATTTGGATATCTATTTTACTGTTCTAATTATTTTGATATATGATTTATGCATTTTTTTAAGCATGCAGAGTTTCTATCTCAACTATTTTATCTCAATAATTTAAAGTTAGTGAGATTTGAAATTGTAAAAGGGTTCCATAGGAATTATATAGGATGGTAAGATGTAATTATGGAGAGAAATAGCTAGATGCTTCTATGTTAAAATATGTTTCCCTCCACCGACAAACACATTCAATAGGAGGAAGCATGGCGTAATGAACATATTCGTAGCTAAAATAGGAGATTTTTATAGATTTTCCCTCTACTTTACCTCAACTCTACCACTGATGCTCAACATGTAGGCATGAGGTGCCTCCAAAATGATCAAATGATTTCTTGAGGAGGAGAGGTAATTATGGGTTGAATGCTAGAGGAAAAATGTTCCATTGAGTTCCTTTACCTTTTCATACAAAGAATTGCTTTTTTGTACCAATGGAAGGATGTGCAGTGTGAATTGAAGAATAATATATCTTGCAGGTAATATAGTGTGAAGGGTTGTATGCTGAATAGTTAAGTGGTGAATGGGGTAGACATTATAATCAAAGGAGATAGTGCTATTTTAATTGTGATGATGTTAGCACTCTATAATTTCCTTTGGCCTAAAAATGGATTACAAAGATAACCACAAACCACTTTTAGGCTAGAATCTAGCCCTTCTAGCCTTGGAGAGGGTTGTCGCACTAAGGATTTCTTAGTCAATTAGATGACTGAATGATTTTTTATCTTAGGATAGTTATGAGGATTAAAATAACAAGTTGATTTCAGTGTTCTGAAGGCTGGTGTGAGGAGACAGATCCATTGGGCATGGAGTCACTCTCAATTTATGGTTTTTAGTGAATAGGTGGGATAATCAAGAGCTCTTGTAGCAGGAGCAAGATAGGTAGTCCTTCTGATGTTTGATCAAGTTTGTTGTATGGGGGGGTGAGAAGCATAAAAATGGGAAAATGACATATAAAGCATATATTAAAGGATGAATTTCACATGTCATTTAAGAGGAAAAACACATACTGTTTAGCAAACTAAAAACAAAGCACCACAATAATGAATTCTGAAATATTTCTTTGCTTATCTAAACAAGAAGACAGACTTTCATGGCATAATGATTCAAACAAGAAACTTACATCACATAGAAGCACATCATCATAGAGACTAACACGAGAATTCATGTAACAATCCACTTCGGCCTTCTGTTATTCACTGAAAGTTTGATAGAGAGTACAAAATACTAGACTTCTCTTTCACACACTCACCAACACTTTCTACATTCAGATTCATGAATTATATACAAAATTCTCTTCCTAAGTTAAAGGGGGTCGAAATATACCTATTCCCTCAATAGATAAAACTTATTACATCAAAATCGAAATGATAACAAATACTTCCCTTAAAAACAAAATTGTTTTGACCCCTTAATTACATGGGATTTTTTGAACAAAATGCATTAAATTACTCGCAATAGATTATTCATGAATGTCTAAATTGGTAAGAACAACTTTCATAGTCATAAAAACCATTTGTAGAAGTTTTTTAGTTGAATTCATTGGTCAAAAGGTTGATTGTCTAGAAATTTAACATATTTTCCAGTTTCACAACAACTTGCGTAGCAGACTGTATTTTGTTAATATCTCCCAAACGGTCAGTCCGATGGAGATTAAATTTTTAAATAAATTTATTATCATCTTAATTTATCTCCACAAAACTTTTGAGCCAAATCTGACTCACGGATCTCGAGACAATCCAAAAATGGTTGTAGGTGACAATAACTTGTTTCTAGAAAAACGTGAATCATTTTGGGCTGAAATTAACTAAGTTTATTCATCTCACCCCCATGCATCTACTGTAAAAATATCAGGGAAAATGGATACAATTTTTAAGAGATATGGTGAAAATAAGTTTGTGCATCACACTTGCATAGCGAGCTGTCTTTACATGGATTTAATCATATGCTTGAAGTTTGGATGAGAAAAAATGGATGATTGGTGATGTTTCCACCCTTGTAAACCTATTTTTAAGTTCCCAAACACAAAAATAATGCCAAAAATTAAATATTTAATTAAACCCTAATGCTTCTAACAATTTCGCAGCAACTTGTGCAACATTCCAAGTTTTGTATACTTGTGGCCTTGCTCTGAGAAAATGAAATTGATGGGTTGGATTGAAATGTGTTTGAGATGGTTGTGAAATCATAAAACAACTTTCAAACTAAGTGCACACCCTCTGATCATCTAACTCCCTTCTGCAGCAAACATGCAACAGACTTGTGCAGCACTTGTAACGTTCTCAAAATTTGACCATGTTTGATCTTCTTCCTGCACATTCCTCCCTTAACCTTCTTCTTCATCTTTGGGGTATCCATCATTATATGTGCAAGCTTTACAGTCTTCTTCAAAACAATTTAAGGTGTATTTTAAAGGTAAAATTTACAGCACAGTGGAGACAAGGAAGATGTGCAACAATTGTGACTAGGGTTCTTTGAGAGAGGCAACCAAACAAGGAGATGATCAATGATACTCAACTAAAGTTCCAAATAGAGATATGTAGGGTTCAAAAAAACATTGAACACAGCAGATGAATAGGTTTCATGCACAATGGTAGGCAACAAGAGCTTCAGTTGCACAACAAACTCCAATGGTAGACAACACCATTCCTTTAGTAGCCTCCAACGCACTTTGAGAGCAAAGAGTGGGTTTCAAATGAGTGAAAATGAGATCCAAATGTACTTTTAAAAATTGCATCCACCTTTAGAGCTTTCCTTTATGTTAATGATGATCCATTTCAAAATGAAGTGGGATTTGTTGAAATGATTGGAACATGACATGACTTACCATGATTGATTCTCTATAACTGACATGACTCACCTTAACTAACCCATGATGACCAAATATTTCATGACATGTCCAATGACCCCTTTAAACCATAATACTCATGAAATCAAGGTTGAGATTTACAAATTGACCTCAAGTGCATAGAAAGACTAAAATGACTAAGATCCTTATAATATAGGACCCTAACATGTGAGAAACAATGAATAATTAAGCGATGACCAGGGTGGGCGCTATGATCAAAGGACATTATAATGTTGTTTTGGTAGTAATGAGAACCATGGCATATGGCCAACAACCACAACAAGATATCGTTTTGGATACACATAATAGTTATACCATGAAAAATAAACTCAAACTTACCTTTATGAAAAAAACAATAACATAAAATGTTATGGAATAATGCAAGACCATAAGTCTTATGGACTAATGCTAGACCTCAAGTCTAGCATCAATCAACGTCAACTTAATATAGTGTAAATATATTATATGTTTCCGAAGTTTATTAGATGGAAATGGTCCCTTACCTCGATATAAGGCCAAATAAGGCCTCAACATTTATGATTAGTTAAATGAAAGCCATTTAAATATTTAATAGGTAGAAAAAAAGGTTCAATGAAATACAAAGACAAAACTTTTAGTTAAACACCTTGGTTTATGTGCATAGACTAATGTAAAATCATGAACCAGTTACTAATAGTCCCTACAACCCTAAGGGCGAGGACTAATAAAACCATAAAGTATATAATTCTATACATAATTTGGTATATATTTTTCATATATAAATTTGTTTTGTTTTTGTTTGTTGGAATGGTAAATATATTGATAAATAATAATAAGCATACAATAGATTTACTAAGTCGGTCCATTACTTTTAAAATGGATAAACTTGAAAGGGTGGCAAGACATGGTCAGATATGATCTTGAAGTAAATGAAATAACACATTCTTTTGGGGATTAGGAAGGGCAACTGATAATCAAGTTGAGGCTCTAGCACTATATATGGGATTAAGGTTAATTGATGCTAGTAGATATAAGAAAATTGTTGTGATAAGAGACTCAAAGTTAATCCTTAAAACTACTAAAAAACAATTTGGGCAAAATAGAGCAATTTCACCATAAACATATAAAGAATTGTGAAAGAAGCATGAGGACTAGGTACTTAGCAACCTTGTCATGAACCCACCTTCCAAACCACAAACCTTAGTAGAAACTCATGCTCATTTATTAACACTTTTAGTGCATGCAAGAGAGTAAGACTATTTAGCAGGAGATCTAGCAATGAATCATACATATTTCATGTGCTGCAAAAACATCATTCAAATAACCAACTATGATAAAATAAAAAATATCTATTCTAACACATCATTCAAATAACCATCTATAATAAAAAATATATATTCTATCAAATCACTCAAAACTTACACCTAACCCCAACTATATTAAATAACTTACTTATACAAATACACAAAACCATAAAATAAATAAATAAACACACATGAGAGAATTTAGACTTTATTACAAATATCATCATTGGATGTTACCAACTAAACACTGAATATATAAAAAACTAATCATTTTCTAACCACTCACAAACTAATTTTATTTGAATATTATGTAAAAACATTTTGTTTTTTAAATAAAATACATGTCCCAACCTGCCTAACATCAATAGGCTTGTTTTGATAACATTATCAATTTAGAATTTATTAACAGGTACTTTGAATCTTATGCACCGACATCCCAAAACTATATACGTGTACAGTAATTTTAACCACACACTACATAAGTAAAATTATCCAATTCTAAATGCCAATGGTAGGTATCTACACTTTATATTCTTCTAATATCTTCGTGGGGCGTCAAAGAGCCTTCGCTTGTGAACCTTGAAAGATCCACATGTTGTGGGTCCCAGTGGGTAGGTCCACACAACTAGGAATTAAAAATACCCACACGTGGGCAACCCAATACAATGATGTCCAAAAATGGAGATTTCTTTAAACACGCAGATGCTATAAAATATATATAGCGACCTAATTTGTTCCACGATAAAACCCTTTTCCACGCATAAGAACTCTATTAAATTTTAAATAAATATAAAAATATATATTTTTAAAAATCTATTAATATGGAGGTAATGTTAATATTTTTACGGTTTGTGATTGTATTTTATTGCTTATATAGATGTTTATATATATATATATGGTTATATATATATATATATATATAATTGAGTGCATAGGTTTATTTTACAATTTAGTATGATGGGTAAGGGTGGTCATCCGTCATCAAAATTGAAATTTTTTCATATTGGCTAAAAAAAATCTAAAGGAAAAAAAATGTATAAAACATTTAAAATTTGCATAAAAAATTGGATCCTCTTAATTCATGTTAAATCCGTATTTAAGATAGATCTATGCTAGTAAGACATTAAAGTTTTTTAATTAAAATTTTATTAACATTTAGTATAAATAAATTGTTCAATAAAAAAAATAGGTTAATGTGCTATCATACTGTAATCAAAACTTATACATTTAAATGGCAAATAAGGTAGCTATTATGTCACATTACCATTATACAAGTGGTTGATGTGTCATGGTCTTGAGTGGAATGGAGCAAGGTTTGAAGTGTTGTAGAAAGGACAATGTAAAAGCATATTGTAGCATATTAAATTCGAATAGAATAGGTGGAAGGATGAATTTGTTTGATAAATATAATAAGAAAATAGTGTTGGGATAATTGTGTAATGAAAAAAAAACATATTTTATTAATTATAGAATAAGAGAAAGAGGTATATGTTCTGTCTAGTAAATTCACTATAATTACGAACTTAGAATAATGGTCTCACCTTGGTCATGGGGCTTCACTCAATGAATCTTTGACATATCACATGTGTTCGTGGCATATTAAACAATACCCTTAATTTGACTACATATTGGAATATACCTCTAAAAATCACATTATTTAACCCCCTACCAATATCAACCCAATACACCTTCCCAATTTAAAAACCCCTACTTTCACTAGATATTGTAGGTATCCCATTTTTCATTAACATTTTTTTATACTCCTTTATATTTTTTCATTGACTTTGGGCTTTATTTTTTATACCTACTAATATAAAACCCCTAACCCACATATATATCTCCCAATATATTATGTCATTTTTTCCTCAATAAATATCCCCCAATATGAACCCACATGATATGCTATTGCTCCCCCAGTGAAGCCCCCGTGACCTTTGCCTCCCAATAAATTTTTACTTCTTCTCCTCCTAATAAATATAACTCATTTGAGGACCCTTACCTCTACAACCTTTCCTCATCCTCTAAGTACAATAAGGTGGTGCTATGTCCTCAACACCACAAGATGGAATATGCTTCATGTGAGATCAACCTTATAGTCAAAATTGTAAAAGAGGAACACTTCGATAAATAGCCTTAATGAAAAAAACCAGGATGTGGCTTAGAGTTATAAATCTATAAAATTTGATCGATTTTTTATTTTTTATTTCATATATATATATATATAATATATATATATATAAATAAAAATATAATATATATATAAAGTTTGATAGAATGACTAAAAAAAATTTCAAACTGAAAATGATATTTGAGAAGATTTTTGAAAATATATCTAAATGACTCCATAAAAACTGTAATATGTAATAACTAATTAAGAAAGAGAACTTATTGTAAGACCATTTTAATATTATTCTTCAGCAATTTTAAATTTATTTTTTAAATAATTTTAAGACTTTTGACTCAATTACCAGAGAATCCACAGTACGAACCATTTTCTGTCAACGTTTCAAATCCCAATCGGGGTCCATCATCAGGACTTTATGAATGAATTTCACTCCAAGTATGCCCTCTGTATAGGGACAAGATTCTGGATTTAAGACATCTGTGGTTTATTTGTTTTGACTCAGTTACCGGAGAATCCACAGTACGAACCATTTTCTGTCAACGTTTCAAATCCCAATCAGGATCCATCATCAGGACTTTATGAATGAATTTCACTCCAAGTATCCCCTCCGTATAGGGACAAGATTCTGGATTTAAGACATCTGTGGTTTATATCTTTTGACTCAGTTACCGAAGAATCCACAGTACGAACCATTTTTTGTCAACGTTTCAAATCCCAATCGGGATCCATCATCAGGACTTTATGAATGAATTTCACTCCAAGTATCCCCTCCGTATAGGGACAAGATTTTGGATTTAAGACATCTGTGGTTTATATCTTTTGACTCAGTTACCGGAGAATCCACAGTACGAACCATTTTTTGTCAACGTTTCAAATCCCAATCGGGATCCATCATCAAGACTTTATGAATGAATTTCACTCCAAGTGTCCCCTCCGTATAGGGACAAGATTCTGGATTTAAGACATCTGCGGTTTATATCTTTAGACTCATTTACCGGAGAATCCACAATAAGAACCATTTTTTGTCAATGTTTCAAATCCCAATCGGGATCCATCATCAGGACTTTATGAATGAATTTCACTCCAAGTATCCCCTCCGTATAGGGACAAGATTCTGGATTTAAGACATATGTGGTTTATATCTTTTGACTCAGTTACCGGAGAATCCATAGTACGAACCATTTTCTGTCAACGTTTCAAATCCCAATCGGGATCCATCATCAGGACTTTATGAATGAATTTCACTCCAAGTATCCCCTCCGTATAGGAACAAGATTCTGGATTTAAGGCATCTGTGGTTTATGAATTTTAAGACTATTTTTCTACACTTTTCCACATGATTTAATTATAATTTCTACTTGAAATCATAGAAAGGCATTTTTCATTAGAGCCTTTCAATAATTTCATGTAGTAATTATAATATATTAAATTGACATAAACATCGTGTGTCATTAATTCTTTTTTGATGAAATTTTTAAAAAATATTAATTACATATGATGTTTATGTCAATTTAACGTATATTATAATTTCTATTTGAAATTATAGAAAGGCATTTTTCATTGAAAAAATAAATAATTATATAAGATGTTTACTTATAATATATTATAGAAAAACTATGTAAATATTTTTTTTTAACAGTGAGAAAATCTATCATAGGGATTTCAATCGCTTCTCGTTATTCGCAAATGCAAGTTGACTCATCATTGTTATTCAAGGAAAACCATACCACCTATAATCAAAACTTGTATACATTTAAATGGCAAATAGGGTAGCTATTATGTCACATTACCATTATACGAGTGGTTGGTGTGTCATGGTCTTGAGTGGAATGGAGCAAAGTTTGAAGTGTTGTAGAAAGGACATTGTAAAAGCATATTGTAGCATATTAAATTCGAATAGAATAGGTGGAAGGATGAATTTGTCCGATAAATATAATAAGAAAATAGTGTTGGGATAATTGTGTAATGAAAAAAAAAAACATATTTTATTAATTATAGAATAAGAGAAAGAGGTATATGTTTTGTCTGGTAAGTTCACTATAATTACGAGCTTAGAATAATGGTCCCACCTTGGTCATGGGGCTCCACTCAATGAATCTCTGACATATCACGTGTGTTCGTGGCATATTAAACAATGCCCTTAATTTGACTACATATTGGAAAATACCTCTAAAAATCACATTATTTAACCCCCTACCAATATCAACCCAATACACCTTCCCAATTTAAAAACCCCTACTTTCATTAGATATTGTAGGTATCCATTTTTCATTAACATTTTTTATACTCCTTTATATTTTTTCATTGACTCTGGGCTTCACTTTTTATACCCGCTAATATAAAAACTCTCTCCCACATATATCTCCCAATATATTATGTCATTTTTTCCTCAATAAATATCCCCTAATATGAACCCACATGATATGCTATTGCTCCCCCAATGAAGCCCTCGTGACCTTTGCCTCCCAATAAATTTTTACTTCTTCTCCTCCTAATAAATATAACTCATTTGAGAACCCTTACCTCTACAACCTTTCCTCATCCTCTAAGTACAATAAGGTGGTGTTATGCCCTCAACACCCCAAGATGGAATATATCTCATGTGACATCAATCTTATAGTCAAAATAGTAAAAGAGGAACACTTGGATAGACAACCTTATAAAAAAACCCAAGATTGGCTTTAGAGTTATTAAATTTATAAAATTTGATCAATTTTTTAATATATATATATAAAGGTTTGATAGAATGACTAAAAAAAATTTTAGACTAAAAAATTTTTAAACTAAAATGATTTTCAGAAATTTTTGAAAATATATCTGATGGCTCCAAAAAATATTAAAAAAAATTTAAGAAAGAGATCTTATGTAAGAACATTGTAATATTATCTTTTCAGCAATCTTTAAAATTTATTTTTTAAATAATTTTTAAGATTAATTTTTCTAACACTTTTCACCGATAATAGATATAGATTTCTACTTGAATCATAGAAGGCCATTTTCAATTAGAGCCTTTCAATAATTCAAGTAGTAATTATAAATATCATTAATTGACATACCACATGTGTCATTATTTTATTTTATGGAAAATTTAAAAAATATTAATTACATAAGAAGTAATTTAAATTTTTATTGAAATTATAGCAAGGCATTTTCATTGAAAAATAAATAATTATATAAAAATTTAGAAAACACCTCCCGTAATTTTTTTTTTTAAACAGTGAGAAAATCATCATAGGGATGCAATCACTCGTTATTCGCAAATGCAAGTTGACTTATCATTGTTATTCAAGGAAAACTATACCACTTGTAATTATAACATGTTTCTTTAAGTTTAAAAAAAATGAGCTCTTAGCCAAGCAAAAGCAGATAAATTTTAAATTTCAGAGATTCAATTTTACTTATAAATTTTCATGTAAAAGATATGCCATTACTAATCTTAATGCTTTAAAAAAAGGTTTTATTT
Source organism: Pinus taeda (assembly GCA_000404065.3). Classification (NCBI taxonomy): domain Eukaryota; kingdom Viridiplantae; phylum Streptophyta; class Pinopsida; order Pinales; family Pinaceae; genus Pinus; species Pinus taeda. The sequence goes on along the minus strand of APFE030772564.1, from coordinate 1,430 downwards.
TTTATCTATTTTTTATTCTCTTTAAGGAAGCATATATAAAAATGTATCTTTTTCAATTATTTTATATAAATAATTTAATAAAAATTATTTCATTATATTAAATTTATTTAAGATCTTATCATAAAAATTTTTCGGCATATGCAATTAAGAGAGAGCATTCATGCCAACTCTGTCTATTATTTGCTATGATAAGTCGGGAAGACATCCTGTATCATTCAGACTGAGATTATACCATAGCAATTTGGATGGAAGCAATTGGCCCACTCTCTAATAGAATGAAAAGGCCTTATGAATTTCAAGAATTTTTTGAGGAAACCTCTGTTTGAAAATTATTGGGAAAGACTCTCAAAATTTATATGTTGGAAATTATGGCTAGAAAGGAATAAGGCAATCTTTAAAAACATGAATACTCCTCCCCGCAACACAATGATAAAAGAAATCTTATTGTGTGTTGAGTTTGAAGCTCGAAAGATAGACTCGAACTCTTCTCAACAAATCTTAGACCAAATGGAATGGATTGGCTTAGAAGTTTATGGTTTTGGACAACTTTTCCCAAAACATGGAATGGAAAAGGCCTGAAACAGACAAGAGCTAGAAGCTAAGATTGACAGAGGTAGAATTAAGAACATGGAAGATCTCATGACAAGGTTGGATTGTGTATTATGATGGGGCATCCAAACGAAACCCAAGGGTGGCAAGAGGGGGAGGGGTACTCTATGGCCTCGAGGAGGACAAAGTGTTTACGTACTCATGGGGTGGAGTGTTAGCCATATGAAAAATAATCAAGTAGAGATATATGGTCTCTTCTAGGGACTTTTGTTAGCCAAAGAACATTAGGTGGAAACACTTACGGTTATGGGAGATTCTCTCCTAATCTTGCATCATCTGGCCAAAGTCTCCTTCCCAAAGGAGAGATCTATGGAAAACATCATGAAAAGAATCAAGAAAATTGCAGAAGATATCTCATCCAAAGCTGCATATTTCTACGTCCAAAAAGACTTCAACAAAGAAGTAGAAAAGTATGCTAACGAGTGGTGTAAATTAAAGATTAATGGTCAAATCACACATTCTATAATTCCTTGATGACCAATGAAGTCTATTAAAAAATTAGTTAAATTGATTGATGCACGAAAATATAAAAATTGGGGGGTCCACGTGACTTCGTGGCAACCTAGAGGAAACACATGCATGCAGTGGTCATGAAAGATTTCATAATCAAATAGTAATGTTATGTGTTGTAAATTTTGCGTTTTGTTGGGGCAATATTGTAAGGTATTCATCTACAAAACCCCTCTTTTTGTTGCTCAAATATATTCTCCTCAAGAATATCATGTATTCCTCTTGGAAAGGAGAAAACAATTGGAAAATTTTGATGAATTTGTTTTGTATTGTCTAATGTGTTTGCTATGAACCAAGCACAGAATTATACA
>APFE030772563.1:0-12037 GCA_000404065.3 Pinus taeda | reverse complement strand
CATGCGGAAAGAGTTATTTTTGCGGACAAAACTAACCTCCCTAGGAGTCTAAGACTCCCTAGTGACAAACAAGACAATTAAGAGCAATCCTTCTCTAAACATACATTATTCTATGAGAAACCAAGTGTTTTTCGATCCTACCTCAAGTCCAACGCTTGTTGTAGCAGTCCAGCCTCGTCGATCCAGATGAGCTCGTCCTTCACTTTGAAACTTACATACACTAACAATCAAACGATTACATAACACCTGAAGATTCCATAAAACAAAGCATATTCAACATATAGACCAAGGAGTATATGAAACAATTCATTAACAACAAATCATTGAGAAGAATGGACTTATTTGTATTAAGGAAACAAAAAAAGAAACCATTACAACCTGAGCCTTGGTGTTGTGCAAGTTCCTCCCAGGGTCCAGCAAGAGTTTTCCTCTACTTTGACAAGCTCACCCACTTCCAAATGAAACAAGAAAGGATGGTAATCTCTCCTCACAAGCTTACAATGGAAGTCCTAATTCCAGCAGCATCTACCCTTTGGGATGTTCAGCTTTCAACCTCCCCTCCCTTGGCCCAATGCCTGTATTTATAGTGTTCTAGAGGAAGTTATTCAGTTCCAACATCAATGGGATACTCCCTCTTTTGGATGGGGTAACTCCTCTCTTGATGGGATAAGTTCCTCTATCATAGGGATGCATGAACCATCTGGAGGCGCTCAATACACGTCAAACACTCTTCTAGAAAGCTCTAGAAGTGACCACAAGTAACTTTTTTAAGATGAAACTCGCGCCCTTTGACCTTTACAGGAGTACGCACCCATCCCTTGACTTACAGAGCGTACAAGTACGGAGGTACAATGAGCTTGGGATACGTACATGCAGGCAAGGTAGAGAGAACCTGCGTACCCAGAGATACACATGATTTTTAATGACTTTCTCTCTTTTTTGAAGTTTTACATGGAGAGCAGAGGTATAAGGCTTGACAAGGAGGATGATATGACTATTGATGGAGCCATATTAACTGCAAATAGTCATGGTGACAAATTTCAGTGTAACACCCCAACTAGGGGCTGTGAGGCTTCCATGCTATTGGAGCAATGCTTCGCATTATTCCCATAAGTCGCACCTAAGATCTTACTTATCTTCTTATCCCAGTTAATTATCTTCACGTAAATGTATGCCTTACGTTATATTTATTTATACAACACATATAAGTTCGTGTAGAAAATAAATAGTACACTTGCAATTTATACCCAATCATACATTAAAACAAGAAAAGATACAGAGAAATATGGTAAACTTCTCTGTATTAATTCTTCCAATGGGTATAGACTCGACCTGCCTTGCGCACTCAGCTGCAGGGGACCGCGCACTCAGTTGTGAACTACTAGGCCTCTGCACACTTAGTTGCAGAGCCTTCTCCTATTCTACGACCCAAAGACAAACTTTACACTTCGATTCAATCTCTTAGACTCACCATGATTCCATTCTATTAGCTATCTGATACACTTAGAGCCTTGCTCTATTTATAAAATCCCATGGTCCACAAACCATGGGTAGGTATATCAAGCCAACATTATATTACAAAAACAAGGGAGGACAACCCTGTGACTCTATTATGACTTCGCATTACGCACCCACAATTCGTGGAGATTTTACAAAGGACTTGGTCAAAACTTGGGCTTTAATCCCCAAAAAATGCCTTGGGGGGATTATATGCCCAACATCCATGAGCACCGAGAATATCTTACTATCCCTAATTCTCTATGCATCTCTAGTTGTCCATAGCGAAGCATACTTTGTTGCCTCCGAAAGGCCTTGCACAATTGTCAGGAACTAGTTGTCCTCGAGCAATTCCCATGCCACTAGCACGATGGACAACAACAATGATGCATAATGAAAAGTCTTCCCCTGCTCTTGTGCCTTGCAGCAGTTCTCAAGAAACTCTCTGCACAGGTTGTTCGCCCTTTTAAAATAGACCCCTTCTATGAATTGTGTAGAAAGTGCAACCATCGGCTTGGGCACCTCATCCCCGTGGCACTTCCGCATAACCTTTCCAACCAATATCTATGTCGCGACTTTTACCACAATGTTATTGATGCTGGAAATCATGTATCCTCTCTTCTTCTTCTCAACCTTGAACTTCTTTTTCATGGCCTTCGCGATGGCCAAATCATCACTTGTACCCTCCAATATGTTCATCAGGTTGTCCTCTTTGCAAGGGAGCTGAGTAATTCTATGAATTAAGTGGTCCATGATGGGGATGGGCTCCTCCAGCCACAAGCACCCATCATGCACCAGGCAAGGTAGCTGCCTGATGATGAAAATAGTCACTGGGGCGCGATGGTAATGCGGCACCCAGAGTAGGTTTAATAGTCCTGCCTTTTTTACACCTCTCAACCACTTACGTGGCTCCAAATGTATAGCTCCCATCGGCGTACCTTTCTTCTAGTCCATGAGCTACACAGTTGCCAAATGTGGGAACTTCTTGTGGTCTGCGAGATCCCAGTCTTCAAATTTTAGTGCAGGCACTCACCTCAAGTTTTCTCTGTCAAAAATGATGTCGTCAGGGAGAAGTGGAGTCTACAGAGAGATTTTACTCTTGTTAAGATCTTTGGGCACCCTTTCTTTTCCCTTTCGCGGAGGAACATATGAAGGTAACCTTGTCAGAGGGTTCGCACCCTGGGTTTTTACCTCCATCTTTACATCCTCCTCCTCCTCTACCAAGATTTCTTCAAAGTATTCCTCCTCATCAGCTTCCAAATTGATCACCTTCCCCTTTTCTTCGATGGTAAGCCTAGTCCTTAACAGATTCCTAGGGGACATGCACACCTCTACCAGAGGCTACTTGTCTTTCTCGGGTCTCGGTGTGTGCAACGATTTAGGGATTTCTATGACTATCTCATCACTTTCTGGGGCTTCTCCTACTGTCATGTCTTGTGGGGCCTCCTTAGTAGTCATTGCTCCGGTATCCATGGCTTCCTTAGGCACGGCCATAGTGCTATTCCATAATTCTCTCAAATTTTTGGGTACGTTCTCAAACAACGCATTCACCTTCAATAGATCAAACAAGTCTAGGTTCATGACTGTCTAGGTGCGGAGTAGCTTAATTCTCAAATTTCCAAGTGTTATTTGCTGGACAACCCTTTGCAATTTATAGTGCCTTTTGAATTTGAATTCGACTGTTCGGCCCAAACTTAGTCCATTAATGCTCACTTGGTGGCAGATTTTCAAGAATTTGGCCCATAAAGTTCGCCTTAAATGCCTGCTTCCCACTCCATTTGGTTCAAACCAAGCATAACATCGTGAATAATAACTGTAACGGTCACTTTCTAGCTAACCCACACGACAGTGTAGCTACCCTCGTGTTGTCGCAGACCCTACAACACTTTGCTATTGCGCGCAAACCTAACATTGCAGAGCTCTTGAGCAGAGTAGTTTATAGTCCCATGCCTCCTTTCAGCTGCCTAAAGTGCTAAAATTATGCTTCTATCGGCTAGTCAGATGGTCGGGCCACCTTTACACGCCTTCAAATGACTACCATTGACTTTTCCTAGGAAGAGTTCTCCATTTAACTTCACCAACTGCACCGCGCCACCATCTGTGATCTCCTTAATAACATATGGTCCCATCTAATGCATTCTGAGCTTCCCTAGGAATTTGTTGAACTTACTATCATACAACAACACCAAATAATTTTCCTCAAAGGTGCGCAACTTAATATGTCAATCATTCCAAAACTTTTCACATTTCTTTTGGACCTTCTACTAAAATCTAGCCAAAAATCATTCTTTCTCGAGCTCCTCCAACTGGGCGAGCCTCTCCTCCAGGGCTCTGCGATCCATCATACCTGTGAGAACTACTATGCGCAGACTAGGCACAATGTATTCCATAGGCATTACAGATTCCACTCCATAGCCAAGCCTAAAAGGTGTTTGTCCCATCAGCTTCTTGCATGTCATCCTATTAGCCCTAATACTGTGGGTATGCACAAGTCCCAATCACTTCGCTACGCATTGCATACCTTGTTTAGTGCATTGCATACCTTTTCGAATGCTTCCATGTGGATAACCTTCTATGTGATTTTTCTTCCTACGTAATGTCTCCCCAACATTAAGATCCATTTGCACATTTGACCCCCCAACACATGTTTATTGATCATACCTTTTAGCGTTGATTTCATGTGCATTCGTGTAGGTTGTTTTCCATATGCTTGCGTCCACCTGGCCAAACTTGTGCGTGGATCATCCCATCCATTGTATTTGTCTAGCAATCACACCCTAGGCTTCGCAAATTGCGTGCACATCATTCTCCTACATTTACGCTAGTTGTCAAAGCTCCCTTTGTGCATACCCCACCAACTCATAGGCGTAGAACGTAGTACCCAATCCAAGGCCTGGAAGCATTGCTTTTCTAGCACCTCCCTTTCAAATTTATTCAAGAAGGTGTCCACCTTAGTTAGACCATAATAAGTAGGTAGGTCTCTTACTTTTGTCGATACGCAACGACCTTGTCATCATATTACAATTCAGTGTAGTTACCTCATGTAACCGATTCTACAATCGCTTCATCTCCTCGTCTGAATCCGAAGTACAGGAGCTCTCGCGCTCCCCTGCAATCCACCCATTCATGGTGGGATTCAAACAGTCCTGGTTTCGCACTTTTATTTTATAGATGCAGCCCAAATCATCATCACTTTCATAGTCACGCACCAGCGCTGTATAGTGCAATCCTTCAGTAGGGTCTAAGGGTATAATTATGCGTAGTGACTTCTTTTCAAAAAAGCATTTTCCGCTTTTTCAAATTAATCACCCCATTCATGTCAGTGGCCCAATCAATTCCCAAGAGCGGGGGGTAGGGATTGCTATCATCAATAATCTCTATCACTTCAAAGTCTGCTGGCATGCTCTCTCCCTTAATGTCCACAGTTATTCCCTGCAATCACCCCATGGGTATTATTTTCTGCTAGTTCACCATTCGCAGCTAAATTGGAGACCACTGTAGTCCAGGTCGCCCCATTCACTCCCATGTCTGCTTCGGCAAAAAATTCACATCTGATCCTAAATCTAGGATAACTTGATCCATCTCATATTCTCCATTCTACGTGGTTAGTCTCATTTCTCTTCCCAATCTTGTCTTGTGTTTTCCGATCTTCCTGACTACACACGTTTCTCCTAGGATGGTCCCAGCATATCTATTAATGAGTTTCTATAACCATTTTACATCTTTAGTATCATGCAGTAACTTCATACATGTTTCCAAGAACATTGTGAGCATGGACGGGTCCACCTCTGGCTCTGGTCTATCTTTGCTTCCTAAAGTGGAGGCATCAGCAAAGCTCTTCTTAGCTTCCATGAAGGTTTCTCGAGTGCACTCCAAATCAAACAACGCTTCTTTCACTAGAGCTATGCAAAACCAAGTACTATCTTCTGGCTATTTGTGTTTGTCATCTCCCATCATGATTCCACTTCGGAGCACAATTTCTACATTTAGATCTTCCTCGCGTGGCTCAGACCTCATCATCTAGAGGTTCTAAGTCGGGGGAGGTAGTAGCGCTCTTTTGTCGCGTATCCTAGCTATTAGTCTAAGACAATATTCTATCTCATGATAAAAAAAGTTGCAATACAAACATGACGGGCACAATGGATTTGTACAATCACAGGCATAATGTCCTAGACCTCTGCAATTGTAGCATATCAACTTTCCATGACCTCTTCTAGGCCCTCCTCCGGCTCGGCCTCATCTGCACCCCTAAAAACATGTTCGCACCATTCCTACATTCTGGTTAAGGGGTCATGTTTTGGCCTAAACTCTATCGTGGGAGTTCTATCCATCATTAAATCATAGCTTCTACAAGTTCTCTTTTTGTGTCCCGCTGACCGAAAAATTTTCAGAACAATTGTTGCGAATTTTGCATATACTTCTGTAACAAGTGACAATTGTCCATGGCTTGTTTTCCAGCTATTTGACAAATCACGCACCACAAAGTAGACATCGTGCTAGGTCCTGCTTATGCTTTCATCCTTAATGACATCGGTCCTCCTCCTATGAGGTAATTTGTGAAACTCGGCAGTGGCCCTTATCATGACCCTGACCCTTGCTTTTAACACACCACACCTCTTCGCACACTTTTTGTCGAGTTGTCCTGTCCTATTTCAGACTTTGCATCTCAAGGCATAAATTCTTCAGCTGCGCTTGGATTTGTTGAACTCCCAAGTTAGGATCCTGCATCAGGGTCTCATGCAGCCTCATCACGATCTCTAAGGCCTCTTCCTGAGTCATTAATTTCTACTGCGATAGCGTACTCCTTAGATGTGGTGTTAGAAAAGCTACAAACCATTCGCTATGCTTTCCATATGTTAGATTCATATTAGCTTCATTAATAGTACATTTTAGCCTCTGATCTAGATCCCAAGGAGTCTTGCCTGGTAACATTGTGATCTCTTTAAATCCAATGATTGACTATGATTCAAAATTCGGTCTACTAAATTATTTGTTTAGCACTGCTTGGATATCTGTGATTCCTACATTTGTATTATAATTGGAGTGTTTAATATACTAGGTGAGCAAACGGTCCTATAGGGTGCTAACCAATGTCACTTTCTTTATCTGTAACTCCTTGTGGTTTCCATTCAGCCCTTACCACGAACCCGAATTGGTTCGAATATTCATTTCCCAAACCCTTGAACACAACCAACTTCATTGTGCTTGTTATATTGAAGTACGGTGGTGGAGGAGGTGGTATGGGTGAATATGGAGGTGATGGCGGTGAAGCTAGTGGTGGTGTGGATGGGGGTGGTATTCATGGAATTCTTTGCCTTATCATATGGATCGCACTTCACAACAAGACCTTCGTGAGCTCTTCCTCATCCCCTCGCTGAGGTGAAATCAAGGGGCTAGTTTGGAGTCCCTTACTTCCTTCGTTCCTGTAAGCTTTTCCACTTCACATAGCACCAAACATCAAGGTAACTACATAGCCCTTCTTTTGCACAATGGAATTTTAATCCAAGTATTCAAAGACTTTACGTACTTACCTCGTGGTCCCTTGAGAAAGTGTCACTCTACCTCGCTATAGATGATTGAGGTGTCGACCGCGAACTCAGTAATGAATCCTCCTATAATCTGATCGAGCCAAGGATTAGCGATGCACACAATCTTATCCTCTGATGCATCCAACCTTCGCACTAACTTTAGGGTCCACACAATAAGATTATCAAGTTTCCACCTTCCTTGGCTATATCCTAGCTTTGTGATCCACTCATACAACTCAGTAGGGAAAGACGCGAAGAATATTTCATGGGTCTCTGTGTATAGGTAGTACTCTAACCACTCTTCTTTTGACAATCATGGGTTCCTTTTCTCCTACACCGTGAACTCATGAATTATTTTGTCCAACCAGCCTTTAATTTCCTTCTTAGTTGGATTCCAATGATACGACATCAAACATCTTTATGCAGATTCTGGTCCCGGTAGCGAAACCATTTGTTGGCTTGGGAGGGCCTGAACCAGGTTCATATTTAATTAGCTAAACAAATCCCTATACTACTAGCCCTTTCTGAATCAGCCTGTGGAGTGCGGACTAAAGTCCCACCCGAAGCAGTATGGGGGGGATGTTGGAACCAAGTTTCTACACCCTTGAGATGTCTAAGGTGCCGATTAGTCCAACTGTGCCTACCTTCGCACAGGTCCCTTCGCACATTTCCCTAACCTTCAATACCTTCACGATCTATATCACCTTTCATACATCCCTATCCAGGGGCTGAGATGCTTTCGCATCGCTGTGGCAACATCCTACGCTATTTCCCCAAATTACACCATATATCTTACTTATCTTCTTAAAGGTCTCAGTTAACTTCACGTAAATAAATATTCTATCTTTCATCCACTTATTCAGCATGTTAGTGTCAGTATATGCATACTTCCATCAAGGATCAAATCTGCTCTTTGCATTTTCATTGTAGGCGTCTCATACTAAATTTTTTTATTATTCCACTAGGTCATGCCAAAAATGATTCACTGATGGTTGTCTTCTTCTTCTTAGAAAAATATAATTTTCCCTCATCAGGTATATTTACTAACCCATTTTTGGGCAACAGATCCCCCTATAGTGGATTTTTGGGCCTTGTAGCCTGAATTTTGGTCAAAAGTAATGTAAGACCCTGTGAAATGCAGGCACAGAGCGCGAGAGCCTAGGGTTGTCCACCCTAAAATAATGTAATTTAATATATAAAGTGTCTTCATTGTATAGAGAGAGTAAGGCTCTATGTGTAGAAGGGAGCTTTTAGGTCCTGATCTTAAGTATTATGGGTTTTTGAATAAGGAATTTTCTCTGAGTCTATAATTCTGAGTTTTGGGTTGTAGGAATAGGAGAAGGATCTACAACTATGTACGTAGAGGCCTAGTAGAGTCCGCAGCTATGTGCACTGACCCCTACAGTTGAGTGCGTAAGGCGGAGTTGGGATTATAACTGAATAAAAGTTTAATAAAAGATAATTGGATCCTGAGATATTGTGCATCTACTCGTAGATCTGTGTGTTTATGCTTCTGTTATATTCTTATGCATCTCTTTACAGTGTATGATTGCACACACTTGTTATGAATGTTGAATGATTGATGAGAATATTGGGCCCACAAAATTAAGTTAAGATCTATAATAACAACAAAGTAAGGATAAAGGATCTAGATAGTGCCTCTTCACGCTCTTTACAGAGCTACGCGAAGGTCAGACAGTAGCACGGAACAATGCAAGCATGCAAGATCGGTTCGCAAACTTCCCAGACTTCATCAAGACATCCCTAGGGTGCTGAAACCTGGTTCCAGCACCCTCCCATAGTACCTCGGGTGAGACCTCAGTCCCCGCACCGCGAACTATTGCCGAAAGGGCCAATAGTTTCGAGATTTATTTGGCTAAATCACTTTTGAACCTGGGTCAGACCCCAATAAGCCAACAAATGGTTCCTTTTCCGGGACCAGGATCTGCCTAAGGGATATCTAATGTCCGAACACTGGAACCCCACAAAGAAGGAAAATGAAGAGTTGTCGGATCAGAAGCTTCATGAGTTTGTGACACAAGAAAACAAAACTACGCAGATATCCGAGAAAAGGTGGTTGGATCGCTAGGTATATATGGAAATTCATGAGATCATCTTCACGTCCTTCTCTTATGAACTGTACGAGTGGATCGCGAGGCTAGTTGACAGCCAGGGAATGTACAAGCTCGATCAACCGATAGTGTGGACTCTAGAGTTAGTGCGCAGACTAGAGGCATCAGAAGATAAGATCACGCAAGCTGTGGACCATTGGCTTGACTGAATAATAGGGGGATTTATCACTTAGTTCGTGATAGACACAACCATGAGCTGAGTTCTCAAAGGACTGCGAGGTAGGTACATTAAATCCATGAATACCTGGATTAAGATGCTGTTATGTGAAAAGTGGGTTATGGGAATACATTAATGTTTGGAACGATGCGAGAGAGCGAGGAAGAGTGTGCTTGGGTCTCTCCGAGAAGTGAGGTCAGTTTGATAAGGCAATGCATTCTGCAGTTATCACCTCCACTTATGCCATCACCCACTTCAACTCCATCTTCACCCACCCCACCTCCTCCACCCTCATCATTCAGCATGGCGAGCATGATTAAGCTACCTGTTTTCAAAGGAGTAGGGAACGAGGATCCAGACCAGTTCTAGTTCATGGTAAGAGTAATTTGGGAAGCACAAGGGGTCACAGATGACAACATTAAGAAGGATACATTGGTGAGCGTGCTACAAGATCACGTGTTGACATGGTATATCAAGCACTATAATGATCACCCAAATGTAGGAATAGCATAGATCCAGAATGCACTGAACAAAGAATTTAGCCAGCCAAAATCAAAGACATAGTCAATCATTGGATTTAAAGAGATTGCGATGCTTCCAGGTGAGACCCCCTGAGATCTAGATCAGAGACTGAAGAGTACGATCTGTGAGGCTAATATGATGCTAATGGATGCACATCACCACACGTGGCTTGTGGCATCTTTGACACCACACCTGAGGATGACACTACCACAATAGAAGCTTTCAACCGAGGCTGAAGTGCTGGAAATGGTGATGAGGTTGCAGGAAACACCGATACAGGATCTAGGGTTGGGAGTCCAACAAATCCACATGCAACTATAGAATCTATGCTTGGAGATGCAGAGTTTGAAGTAGGATAGGGTGCCACGGCCAGAGGCGCACAAAGAAGTGTGGTGCTTAAAATGCAAAGGCCAGGGCAATGACAAAGACCATTGTCCCCGTATTTGTGAAATACTTGGTAGGAGTGGGACCAATGTCATTGAGACCAGAGGCATAGGCAAGGCCAAGTGCGGTGCCTAGACTCTGGTGCACCATCTGTCAGATAGGAGGAAAGCACATGACGGACAACTGTCATCTGTTGCAGAAGTATGCAAAGACTCCGCAACAGTTGTTTTGTAATTTCTATAGATCAGTGGGCCACGATGAGTGTACTTATGAAAGCTACGAGTTAATGATGGATCGAACCCCAGCCTATCGGATGTAGACAGAAATGCGGGCCCTCAACCCAGTAGTGGGAATGGCATGTGTTGGATTTCAAGGGCGGGATCGAGGATGAGGAGGAATGGGGCCAGGAAGGGGCTGCGAACAGTTAATCTGTTACAATTGTGGAAGACCAGGGCACTATGCTCGGGACTGTACCAACCCGATGAGAGTATCCTATTCATACTATGATAATTTTGATCATGAAATGGTAGATTGTCCTACGCTGAATGTATAGATACACGAGAAAGGGGTACTTCAACCTACTCTAATGCAGAATATTCAAATGATGAGGTTTTAACCGTGCAAAGAAGACCAAAATGTGAATATGGTGCTTCGAAGTGGCACGACTACAATGGAAGATAAGGGGAAGTAGCCCGAGGGAGATACATGGGTTCACAAGGAACCTGCAAAGGAACTTGAGTTTGACTTGGAACGTGCAAAGGAGATGTTTATGGAAGCTAAGAAGAGCTTCGCAGAGGCTTCTACTTCAGGTAGTATGGATCAATCAGAACCAGGAATGGATCCTTCTATTATTACTACCTTTTTAGAGACATGCATGAAATTACTGCACGATAATAAGGCAGTTAAAGGACTATAGGAGCTAATAACTAGGTGCGCAAGTTTAGGTGAACTACTCGTAGTTCGAAAACTAGGAAAGCATACATTGTGCACCGGGAGGGAAATGAGATTAACGGTGCAGATTGGAAAATATGAAATGGATCAAGTAATCCTAGACCCGGGTTCAGATGCAAATGTGTTACTAAACTAGACGTGGGAACGCATGGGCAGGCCCACATTATAGTGGTCCCCTATTCAATTGCAAATGGCGAACCAACAGAAAATTTTGTCCATAGGGAGATTGCAAGGGGTAACGATGGATATCGAAGGCGCGAGTACGTAGTCAGACTCTGAAGTGATAGAGATTGTTCATGACAACAATCCTTATCCCGTGTTACTAGGAATAGACTGGGCCATTGATATGAATGGAGTCATCAACCTGAAGAAGCAGAAGATAATATTCGAGAAAAAGTCTCTATGTGTAGTAGTTCCGCTAGATCTAGCCGAAGGAACGAGCTACACTGAACCTGTGTGCGATGATGACAGCGATGATGAGATAGATTACATTTACTAGATAACAACACAAGACCAAGATCGGGTGAACCTGACTGTAGATGGGAGGATCTCATGGGAGTATGATAGTTCCTGTACTTCGGATTCAGATGAAGAAATAGAAAACTAGTAGAACCGGTTACACGAAGTGACAACTCTGAATTGCAACATGATGATTAGATCATTGTGGTGTGTGATGATAGAAGAAAGGGAACCGCCAACATATGATGAGTTAAAAATAGTGGATGAATTCTTAGACAAATTTGAAATTACAGTACCAAAACAACAGTGATACGGTGTGCTAGAATGGGCATTGCACGCGACACCGACAGGATGGTGGAGTACACACCATAAGAATATTGGAATCTAGCGCGAATGTAGAAAATGGA
>APFE030772558.1:0-11212 GCA_000404065.3 Pinus taeda | reverse complement strand
GGCATGGTTTATATAGCTTATAAATTCTCCCGGAAAATTATTTTTGGTGAGAATATGATGGTTTTTTTTGAAAAATTTCATCATATGAGTATTTGAATTGTGTTTTTTATGGTAGAATTAAATTTAGCATTATTAAAAATCTCCTCACATTCAAAATTATAAAATTAGATAGCTGTAACCTAGATTTCTCAAAATTTCTACTTAATTTTAATAACAATACCTGCTAAAATTTCAAAATTTCAAAAAAATTGTAAGCACTACTCTTCTTTAAGAGAACCCAAAAAAATTCTCTTTATCAATGGAGGAAAAATGTGATTTCAGACCACTCGCATCTATTTACTTCTTGAGAATCGTTGAAGGGAGACCAACATGCAATTAATATTAGAGGCGCTTCAATAAATGGGAGGATAAGTGTACTCTATTATAAGCGGCGGTCAATTATTAACATGACCGAGGGAGTAAAAACCTTTATATAATAGTGAGGTTAATGACTTTTTTACCCATTTAATTAAAGCGAATGATATTTATTTTTTATTTATTCTTTTAAAAATATTTATTAATATTTATGTAATTCATAATAATTAATTTAAATACATTATTTATTATTTTAAAAGTATTTATTACATTATTTATATCAAAATAAATAATTTAATTAATTTAAATACATTAGAATAAAACATTTTCTTGAAAACTATATTTATATATTTTTTATTTTTCCTTTTTTAAGAAGTGAATAATCTTTCCATTATGAATTAATGAAGATAATATTGATTATATATGGACTAATAAGATGAAATATGACCACTTCTGTATCTCAAATATTATTATTTAAAATATAAATTTTAAAAACTCAAAAATTTATAACAGTGAATTTTACTGCGTTATATTAAAAGAAATGGTCCACGCGAAAATTCTTTTCTGACAAAATTTTGCAGGGAGAGACATTTTCGAAAGAAGATGCAGATTCTATCAACATCCAATTCCTTGTGGTCGAGCGAATTAAATTTTCATGGAACTTCATGGAATGCCCAGTAGGGATGGAACCGGCTAATTGGCCGTCACCGCCTGTCAGATTTAATTTCCTAAAAACCATTTTCTGTTGAAAGAGTCTGAAAGCCACTAACACAGGTGGTGAGGAGTGGTGCCGTTTTGAAATTCCTATCAGCTCCCTACCAAAAAGCTCCCAATTCGCTTGTTACCGTTTAAAAGGGAGGGAGAATGGATGTATAGAGGCATTCTCAGACCAACATGCTCTCGCTTTCCTGACTCGTCTCATCTTCTTCTTTGTCTGAATTGCATTGGTTTGGCTTTGCTCGATTGTGTTTTACAGCCATTTTTTTAATTGTTTTTTCCATTTGTTTGGATTACAATGAGTTGGAATTTTGGTTAATATTTATTTTATTTTATTTTTTCTCTTCCGAGTTTGCATGGTTTGTCCTGGATTTTATTGACTAGAGGAGAAGATTAAACCAGTTATCTTCGATTTATATGAATTGACTAGCAGGTATGCTTTTAATTGGACGCTGCCGGGTAAGCATAGAGATATTTGAACATTATCTGATATGAATTCTGATGTGCAACAGGTACAAAGGAGGATTTGTCAGTGAGGAAGAAGATGACAGGAGAAGACTGCTCTGTTTCTACATATGTTCCTATGTCAGAGGTGGTCTGGTAAATGGTTTGGTTTACAGTGAATTTAGGGAGATGACATGAAGGATTAAGGATGAAGAATGGTAATTATTAAGCACCAAGCAAGTCTATGATTGATTTAATCTATTTCCCTTAACCTTGAATTGAATCAGTTAGATACACAGATTCTGTCCATCTCTCTTTCGTTCTTGGTTTCTGTAAACAGCTAACCCCAACAGTATGTTTGCATTCCTTTATTTTTGCTGCAGATGTCCAGTGATTTTGGATTTCTGTGAAATTATTCAATCGAATGGAGGGAATATGTGTACGTTTTTTGTTTTTGATTTTTTTCATAGTTTTTACTAAGAAGCATGTACAGAATGTTTAGCATAAAGAGCCCTAGTATTTGTTTTATGGTGTTACCTCAGAATTTAAATTCTTCTGCAGTTGCTTGCTGATTGGTTTTGATAATGAATGAAAACAGCTTAAAAAAGAGGGTTCGACATCGAGGAAGTAGATAACAGTAAAGCCTTCGGAGCTCAGGTCTGTTTTAGTTTTATTTGAGCTGGCAATTTTGTCTCTCTCTCTCCCACTCATAAATGGTGTGCAGGTCTAATTGAGGGAGATTGGTCGAAGAATGTTGATCTTTATTTTGTGGTTCAAGAGGGAGCAGGGTCCATGCGGTCCTTTCTTTCTTATTTTATCAGTGAAAGTGGCGTTCAATGTCAGGGAATGTTGGTTCCTACAGCCGTCTGATTCAGTTCATCCTGTCATTCCCATTACTCTCCAATTGGTAAAACAGCTAACCCCATAAAACATTGAGTTAACCCACTTAAAATGTCCTGCTAATCGGGGCTAAAATCTGACCTAGAAATCTGTTCAGCAAAATTTCATTAAAAAATGATTGTGAAAGCTAAAGGTTAGCTAGAAGTGCTATTGATGATTAAAGTATTTCTGAGATGTGTGATTTAATGGTAGAGGGTTAATCTTTTGTTTGTCTTCATTTTATTAGTCCTGTGCCCGCATCATTTGTTCAGGCTATTTTAATTTTTAAAAGATAATGACTACTCCTTCGCCTCGACCCTGTCATTCGGTAATTCTCATACCAACTCTGTTATTCAGTAATTTTCTACTTGGTGAGATATCTGTTACCCAAATTTTTGCTAAAAGATTTAATTGATTCTGGAAGATGTTAACTGTAAACATTCTTGTTTCTCGTCACAGTTACTGAGGCTCTAGCAAATTGCAAGGGTTTACTGTTATTTCGTTCAATCCCGAGGGCATTTCAATTCATAGAGATGGTTATTCTAGGTAAAGCTAATTTGCCTTTAATTTCATTGGAAATTCTTGATTATTGGTTTTGGCCTAGCTAATGATTTGAAATAAACTCTGATTTGCAACAGGTTCGCTGTTGAGGAGAAGATGAGACAACAGATGCTTTTGTTTCAACCTCAGAGGCACATAATTTCTTCCATGGATTTGTTTTTTGGGGGTGTATGTATCATTTATATATCATGAAACGGCGGCAGAGCCTGTCTTTTTTTAATCTTTGTTTGCAGAAAATTTGATCATGAGTACGAATTGTATATCCATCTCACAGGTGGTGTTTCCGTCTCATAAATGATTTGCAGGAGGGAGGGTGAAGAACGCTTATTTTGGTCTCTTGGAAGAAACAGAGAACGTGAGGTCTTTTCTCACTAGTTTTGTCAGTGAAATTATCGAGGAGTGTATTGATGATATGATCATGGTGGTCTTTTCTTCTAAGTTTTGTGTGAAGGTGGCGCAGGTACCCGCAATTTCAATGAATGGTGGTTCTTGCAGCCCTTCGCTTCATTTTTCCGTACTATTAGGTAAACCGCTAATCCTGTGGAAGATGGGGTGAACCCCCTTAAAAGAGTGTTGTTAATTGGGAAATAATTATATAAAATCTTTTTCACTGAATTTCACAATATATTACTGTAAACATGATTATCGAAGCAAAGTTGTGTAGTCGTGGGTTGGGTGACTTCATGTTCGAGTATGAACTTCACTTTGCATTTCACAGTGCATGGGTTATTTTGTGTTTTGACTTTTTTAATTAGGTTTGTGTCGTTCGAGAGGTTTTTCATTTTGTTGTAGGATGTACGGTATAACCTTAAGATGGACGGGTGGAGGGGAAATCCATAGGAGTGGTGGAATGTAATAGATGATTTCGCTTGGTGGATTAACTAGTATGCGGAGATGTAAGAGTTATTTCATGTTTATACGTTAAACTTTTTTATTTATTGTTTTATTCCTATGTTAATTTTTTTGATTTATTATTTCAGGTTCAGAATGAAGTACATCTATTTTACAATTATTTCAAACCAATTCAATTCATTGGTCATTTTAGGTAAAGTTCATTTTCTAATTTTCATTTTTACATTAAGTTTTGGTTCATTCATTTTATTTGAGTTAATAATTTGAAATGATTTCTAATTTGCAACAGCGGTTTCATTCTTGAGAAATAGGCTTCGTTTCAATCTAAAAGCACTTTGATTTCTTTCATAGGTTGGTTTGTCTTGATTTTCTTTCAATTTTTGTTTGGCAGTCATTGCAGAGATGAGACGGAATGTTGGAGGAGAGAAGACTAATAATAAACTAGTTTGAATCAGGTAGATACACATTCTTTCATATTCTTTGTGAAAATGTTATCTTACACAAAACAACAAACCTAGTGTGTTATATGGTTATTCTACTTATTGTCAATTTTTTATTAAACTAGTTGGTTAAAGATAGTATTTAGAATTTTGTTGATTTGAATTTTAGCAAACTAATTAGATAACACTAGAAGTATGTTTACCCTAGAAGTCATAGATGAGTCTAGATGATTATGTTGATAAGCTATTGAGTACATTGCATTTCATTTTGTTCCTTCATTTATAAAGGATTTTTTCCATAGAGATCTCTCCTCCATAGCCATGATCCCTTTGGACAACTTATATTTCTTCCTTGAGCCACACAAGATAACTTTTGTTTTTGCTTATCTCTATGTGTGAATATTGGGGATTGATATACATTGTTAATAGGGACATACTGTTCCTTCTCAACCCATGTTGTCTCCATTCCATACTCATGAAACCATTGTTGCAACTATGTGGTCAATCAACCCTTCACTATGTGTGAACTTAGATCATGTGGTGGACATCTCCATTAGAATGGGTAGATGTCATTCAAAGTCCCCAAAGATATCAATGCTACAAATTTGTCTTGCACCAGTTTGTTGGGGACATAGATGCACCATTTATCATTTGCACAATTAAGGATCCTAATCAAATACAAATGTTGTGTTTTAATTTAATAAGTAGCTTTTTGTCTCCTTGTGGGACAATCGAGTGGTTGGCACAATGGGATGTTAAGTCATAAATTCCTTGTATATCTGGCTTACGGGCTGTTGGATATTCTCTTGGTGTTATAGTGGTAGCCACTAAGTTTCATCTTGGGCCTTGACGAGTTAACAATTTACCATGGTAAAAACAAATGACAAGTAGCTTTAGTCAATGATTATAATGTTGAAAAGTGGATTTGGATTTTACTTTGGGGGCTATTGTATCATTTGATTTTAAATTTATTGGCAAATAATTGGCAAATATTAAATGTCTATATTCCTTGGGAGAATCTTTCTATTAATAATTTATTTTTCAGAGGAGTTTTTTTTTTTTTTTGTGTAAATCGGACTAATTCTATTATGATACAAAAAAAGTACAGAGGGTTACATTTGCCGCCATAAGTTGGCCACGTGAACAAGTTGACATTTTGAATCTGAGACTAAGCCTGAGAGAGAAGACTGTAAGGCTGTTCTCTGACCCCGAACTGGAACCATAGCTATACTGAAAACTTCAAAACTGAACCTGCCACTCCCTGCCAGCGCGAGGGAGGAGGTTGCAGACCCTTACAAGACCGAAATAGTACTTACAGACACTGAAATGATAAGACATAACCGACATAACAGACACGGATGCAAAAACCATGACTGACATAGACATTACAGAAATAAACATAGACATAGACTGACTCCCAATATTGACAGTTGCAGCTACAGTGACTTCCGGAAACTGAACATAGCATAGCCAAACCACCATGGACGTCCAAGCCGCGCACCTAGGTGTAAGGATTTGGTGGCTCCTCCACCGCAGGACTGAGAAATGTGCCATGTGGCTCCTCCACCACCGGGCAGCCATAGGAGTCTGAGGCACTTGTGTCGGTATATGGCGCGTCGTCCCTCTCAGGCTCGCGTGGTCCAGCTCGGTTCCTCACCACCTCACCCGCGGCTTCCAAAGACTGTAGTTGCTGACCATGAACAGGCGAGGGTGGCCGTGGAGCGGCTGGGGCTTCAGGTCGGTCAGCGTGCTCACATTTTTCAATTCGCACCGATACAAATACACAGCATTGTCCAGCGTGCAGGGGAATCGGAAACGGGTTGATGGATGCCCGCCGAACGGACATACCACAGTCCTTCCCCGCCCTCTGCCTCGTCCGCGCCCTGTGCGAGCTCGTGGGGAGCGAATTTCCTCCGAGGACGCAGAGGAATGTGGCGAAGAGGCCCGTGCTCGGGCACCACCTCTTGAGCCTCCTCGCCTACAAGCTCCACGTTGTCGTTCACGTGGCATGCTTCAGGGCCAATATGAACCAAAGGTCGCAGACTCTGAACGCCACCAAGGATACTATTCCAATTCCACCGATCACTCTCCAAGTGCCGAAAATGAGAAAAAACACATAGATGGATTTCAATTCTTACCCCCCAGGTTAGAAGCCAGGCCGGATTCAGAGCTGTGCAGGGTGAAAGTGCGGTGCGCCCCAGGACTGCACCTCGAACCAGGTCACCAGGAGACGGCGACGCTGCACAATTCAGAATTCTTTCATTCACAGTGCTGTAACAGGCCGAAGCAACAGACCAAACCTCTTGCCTTGACACAGAGCCTCGAATTCTCAGATGATTCTAGCTCGAAACCAGGGCCTCCAGAGCCGAGGGCCGAGGTAGATGCGTGGTCTTCCTCCCCCGCGGAGCAGACATCCAAGAATTGGGCTCACCTCTCACCAACAATACCAGACAACCAGAGCTTCGCTCACTTCTCAGCAGCGATATCAGAGAATTCCGCTCACCTCTCACCGACGAAACCAGACAACCAAAGCTTCGCTCATCAGAGCTTTGCTTACCTCGCAAATGACCTCCTCTCGGCATCGGAATGGGACCTTTCGGCATCCAAATACCCCTGCAACCCTGAAATATCCCGCCTGCATTAACTGTGGCCGGACCGAGGGGACTCCTTCGCGAGCCTTCGGCCCACTTGTCCTGTGCTGGTGTCCACTTGTCAGTACATGACGCCGCCTGCTCATTAACTATCCTGTCATTCACCCGCAGCCGGGGGTTGAAGATCTTGAGTTGCCAAGGATAGGCAAACTTGTTGAAGTTGAGTATCTGATGTGTCATTGAGCTTACCTGAGTAGGGGTGACTATTCAGATCGACTCCTTGATTGGCTAGTCGATCAGCAACCTTATTTGCGGATCTTTTAACATGCTGGAAGGTGATGCTATTGGGATTTCTGAGCCTTGCTTCCAGAGATTCTAGTCTGCTGAGCAATCTCCAGCTGGAGGCGACCTTGGTTGCAGGTGTTTCCGCTTGAATTCGGATGGCTGCGTTGATCAGAATCTGGGAATCTCCTTCTGCGATTAGCGGATAGAAGCCTTGTTGATCAGCTATGCATAAACCTGTCCATAGTCCTTCCAATTCAGCTACATTATTGGTATCGTTTCCAATCGATCCAAAGAAGACGTGCTGTATGTCCCCTTTGTCATTGCGAATGACGCCACCATATCCCGCGGGTCCTGGATTCCCCTTAGCTGCTCCGTCGAAATTCAGCTTGAAAGAAGCCGAGGCTGGGGGGGACCAGTGAGCTGGGGAGACAATCTTGTTTAGTGTCCGAGTGGGAGGATGGGTGGAGTAAGAAACCTGTATATCGCATGATTTCCATATGTTTATCTCATGGGGGGATGAAGGCCAATCCGTTTCTTGCCAGGTCCTGAGCGCCAGAGTCTCTTGTAGGCTTTGCTTGAAAAGAATCCACAGGATCTCTGGAGGCCGCTTCTTGTCATTGAAAACTCTGTTGTTCCTCTCCTTCCATAGGGTCCAATAGAGAAAGCCGGGGATGAGAGTCCAGAGTGTGTTCAGCAGGGAACTTTGATATGGCGTCTTGGGCCAAGTTCTCAAAAGATCAGCTATATCTTCTTGATGATTTCCTGATCTTTGAGTGCATTTATCAATTCGATTCCAAAGTTGAGTTGCAAGGGGGCATTTTTCCATCAAATGCAGGATGGTTTCTGCATGCAGAGAGCAGTTTGGGCATTGAGATGGACCTATGAAACCTCTGCGTTGCAGATTATCCCAGGTGAGTATTCTTTTTTTGCTTAAAAGCCAGAGGAAGGTAGAGACTTTAGGCCACATAGTGGGTTGCCAGATGTGGCACCATAACTGATCTTTGTCGATGGAGTTTTGAGCGTTCCTAAGATTGTAGGCTTCTTTTGTTGTGAAAACTCCTTTCATTGTGTGCCCCCACCTTAATCTGTCCTGCTTATTTGACTTTTTGACCTTCCTGTGTTGTAGTTCTTGTTCAATATCCTCATATGTTTCTCCTTTCCAATCCTCCTGCCAGGTGCAAGCTGGTCTCCATTGTTGATAGTTTGTGTCTTCATTCTGCTGCCAAAACTGGGCAATGCTATCAAGGTTATTGCGTTGCATGTGATTTTGCCATAGCGGTTTTTGAAAGATTGAGGCTAGCGTTGGGAGCTGCTGCCAAGAGTCCTCCCAAAACCGCGCTGAATTCCCTGAACGTACTTCCCAGAAGCTTTTCTCTTGAATGAATGTGCTATGAAGTTTTGCTGCATTCCAGATCATTGAGCCTGAGCTACTTGGGTTGAACCTTATCAAATCTTCCCAGCAACTTCCCGATGCATATTTGGCTTGCCAAAGCTTCGCCTAGGGGATTTGTGGTTTGACAAGCCAGTTCCACCAAACCTTGGCGCCCATGGTATTGTTGCTTTGCAGTGGGTCCCGTAAGCCTAATCCACCGTTGGACTTTTGTTGGCAGACCTCTGACCATTTGACTAAGGCCCATTTCCTATTTAGACCCGAGGATCCCCATAGAAAATTCCGTTGTAGATTACGTATGCCCTTAAGGACCCATTTCGGAGCTGCAAGGATGGAGAATAGATAAAGAGGCATGGTTTGAAGCACAGATTTGATCAGGATGAGACGACTGGCAATATTGAGAGACCTGAACGTTTAGGAGGAGAGTCTTGCTTCGAGCTTGTCCAGTAGCGATCTCCACGATGCTTGATTAAGAGCTGAGAGCATTAGAGGAGCACCCAGATATTTGGAGGGAAGCGTGGCAATAGTGAAACCAAGGATGCGTGCTATGTTTCTCTGAGTGGAAACAGGAGTGTTGAAGAAAAAGAGCTGAGATTTAGAAGCATTTATAGAGGTGCCTGAGGCTTCAGAGAACAGATCAAGCAGGGCTTTGAAGGATTTGGCTTCAGCTGAGGAGGGATGTCCAAAAAGCATTGTGTCATCTACAAATTGTTGATGCGATGATGGGGGAAGTCCATGAAGCTCAATACCTTTAATGGTCCTTGAGGATATAGCATGATGAATCAAGCGACTGAGTCCTTCCGCCATAAGGACAAAGATGAAAGGGGAGAGGGGATCCCCTTGCCTTATGCCTCGCGATGATCTGAAGGGCTGTGAGGGTGAGCCATTGAGAAGGATAGAGAAGCTGGGAGATGAAATGAGGTTCATTATCCATCGAGTCCAGGTGGGGCAGAAGCCAAATGCAAGAAGCATATGCTGAATGTATTCCCAGCTGAGCTTATCAAAAGCTTTTGATAGATCAAGTTTCATTATCATACCTGGCTTTTTGAGGATCTTTAAGGAATGGATAACCTCATTGGATAAGATTATGCCATCCATGATTTGGCGACCTTCTACATACCCGGTCTGTTCTGGAAGAATTAGAAGAGGCAGGAGGGGTTTGAGTCTATTGGCTATGACTTTGGAGATGAGTTTGTAGATGACATTGCAGAGGGCAATGGGCCGAAATTTATCTGGTGTGTTGGCTTCCTCCCCTTTGGGAACGAGCGCTATAAAGGTGGAGTTCAGAGAAGGGAGGAGCCAGTGCATAGTTCGAGATTCCTCTACCAGATCCCAGACTTCGCTGCTTATTAGATCCCAAAATTCATGAAAAAAGTTAGAGGTAAAGCCATCCGGACCGGGAGCCTTACCATCTTTTAGCTGCGCCATTGCATCCTCCACCTCTTGCTTGGAGACTGGTTGAAGAAGGGTTTTATTGTGGTCGGCTGTGATGAGCTTGGGAATGTGCCTTGTGACCTCTTGGATGGCCGCCGTTCTGCTTCTGGTTGGCTCTTTGAGCATGTCTTGAAAGTGATCTCTGAGCTCTTTTTCCATGTCTTCATGCCTTTCTAGTTTTTCCCCCTGGCTGTTATTGATGAAGGCAATATTATTGTGCATTCTTCGCTGGATAGTAGTTCGGTGGAAGAATTTGGTGTTTTTTCCCCTTCCTTGAGCCATTTTACTCTAGACTTTTGGCGCCAGAGGATTTCCTCTTGCGTTCTTCTTGCTTCTAGGGCCGTCCAAAGGGTTTGCTCTTTGTGGGCTAGTTCCTCCGTTCTGCCCGTTGTGATGATGGTTTGTTGGAGAGTGCTCATTTCCTGCTCTAATTTTTGCCTGGATTCCGTGATGTTTCCAAAATGATTTTTGTTCCAGGCCTTCAGTACTTGCTTGAGATGCCTTAGTTTTTGTTGAAACTTGTACATTTTGGCTCCTTCTGGAGGGGTGAAGGTCCTCCATGCAGTCTGGACTACTTCCTTGAAGTTTGGGTGATTGGACCAGAAGGCTTCATAGCGAAAAGGTCTGTTGCATTGTTTCCCGGGTCTGGTCCATTGCAACATGATGGGCCAGTGATCCGATCCCCCTTGAGGCAGTATGGAGGCATGAAAGTCTCCTCCCAGATGTATGGCATTATCTG
Organism: Pinus taeda; assembly: GCA_000404065.3. Taxonomy (NCBI): domain Eukaryota; kingdom Viridiplantae; phylum Streptophyta; class Pinopsida; order Pinales; family Pinaceae; genus Pinus; species Pinus taeda. The sequence goes on along the minus strand of APFE030772558.1, from coordinate 526 downwards.
AGAGTAGAAATCGGTCAAGTTGAGAGGCGATATTGTGTACCCCTCTGCGCTTGTTCGTCCAGGTGTAGGTGCCGTTGGAAGTTTGGACATCGATGAGATGGTTATTTCTGATAAAGTCCTTGAAGCTGGTGCTGTCTTCTTCCAACTTCCTGCGCCCTCCTTTTTTTTCTTCTAGGTGTGTGATAATGTTGAAGTCGCCTCCGCTTATCCAAAGAGGATAACGCCTGGAGGAGTTCAAGCTTGTTAGCGTTTCCAGAGCTTTTAATTTGAGTTGCTGATCCTGGGGGAAGTAAGTGTTTGTTAGATGTCCATGAATATCCGTTCCAATGAGATGAAATGTGGCCTGAATGAAATGCCGAGTCGCATGGAAGTCTTGCAACTGTAGAATCTGCGGGTTCCAAGCCATGGATAATCCTCCTGATGCTCCCATCGCATCTGTAGATACGGATTGACTTCCGCTCCAAGCTTTGTTGAAGAGCCGCTCTATGGCAGTGTTGGTACTCTTTGTTTCTTGGAGAAAGACTAC
>APFE030772553.1:97675-144941 GCA_000404065.3 Pinus taeda | reverse complement strand
TATATTATTATATTTTGCTTCTATATTATAATTGAATTTAATTCTACTGTCATGGTAGGTTTTGAGATTTTAATAAAAAGTTGTAAAGTCGGTTCTGTTTATTTAATTTCAAAATGTTTTTAAATTCTACAGTAAAGAAAGATTACTCAGTTTAATTCAATGCTGTAATATATGTTTTTCTTATTCAGGTCTCCAGGGCAATCGGCGATTTTTATTTCAAAACAACCGAACCCTATGGGATATGCAAGGAGAGGCCAATTCTGACATCAGAGCCTTACATTTATTCACGGGAGCTAAAGGAAGAGGATAAGTTTTTAATATTTGCATCGGATGGTCTGTGGGATCAGTTGACTGATCAAGAGGCCGTCGACATTATTCACAGTAATCCTCCCAAGGTAATAGCTATAATTTATTAGGTTTTGTTTCTTAGGTTTTTAGGTTATATATATTTCAATTTTTTGACAGCATTGTGAATATTTTTTTATCCACTACTACAGGGGAGCGCCAAGCTTTTAGTCAGAGCTGCCATTGAGAAGGCTGCATATAAAAGCAATATAAAGTACAGCGACATGAAGAAAAACAAAATGGGAGATCGACGCCTAATTCATGACGATATAAGTGTTGCTGTAATTTACTTAGACCATGGCTGGGATTCGCAATCCATGCAGAGACGCTCGAGTGCTGCTGAATGCACGATAGCTCCTGATGATATCTTTTCTTCTGATTGCAGTAGTAAAAGAGGATTCGGGGTCGGAAGACTGTCGCATTACTTTCCAGAGAAGAGGCATAAATATTCAGGGTTGAAGAGTAAAATTGTCTAAGAATTTTTCCAGTTTGAGACCCATGAAATTTTTAACAGAATGAAGAGAATTACCCACCAATCACGTACTAACGAAGAAAGCATTAGAAAATATTTGCCCCTGTTTGTTTTACCAAGGCTGAGGGTTAGTTCAATTGATCTTGGTCTAGTTCAATATAAGAAAATATTTGCGCTGTTTGTTTTATCAATGCTGAGAGTGAGGTCCATTGGTCTTGGTTTAGGTTTAGTTAAAGTAGCTAAAGCATTTGGTTACTTAGAAGTTAGGGTCAATTTTCTTGTATTATTTTTGGAATCTTTTAGTTTTGTAGAATTGAGTTTTTTGTGATCCATCAAAATAATAAGAAAAGCTCATTTTATTTTGGATTTATCAAAATATTTATAACTAATATAAATTATTCTTGCCAAATGGAGTCTTTTTATTTATCAACAAGAATGGGAAGAGCTGATCATAATATTCCATGGAAACTCTCTTCAACAGGCTCTCTTGTATGTTGATTTGCAATTGAAACTCTCTTCAAAAGAGTATTTCGTAAGTTGATTTGAAATTGAACCACTGATCTGGTTCAATAAATCAGAATGTTAAAAAAGCAAACAAACAGAAGACAATCTAGTTTAAGGAAATCAGAAGATAAAACCACATTAAAATACTAGCTTATTTCAAATATCCTATGTGTACATATTAACAAACACAACATATGATATAATTAGCGAGACAATTATTTATAAATAAATAAAAAAGAATTTATATTAATTAAAAATATTAATAATAATATTTATAAATAAGAGTTTAATGGATGATATATTATTTTTTTTAGAATTTATAATATATTTTTTATTTTTATTTTAAAATGTATTTTTGAATGTATAAATAGATTAACATCTAAATAATAATTTGCTAAAAACAACTAAATTTATATTATAAAGATTTTCTATACTTAATTTTGGACAAATTTGACCCAAAAAATACCAAAAAGACAATAATTCCCATTTCTTATTTAAATCTATAAATAAAATTAAATTTATTTAATCCATTTTATATAATTAAAAATATATTTTTCTTCCTAGTAAATTACAAATTTAAATCTAAATAAACAAAATATGTATATTTTATCTCTTATTTTAGGGTCGAAGAGGAAAATTGGGTCGAGAAAAGTCCCTTATAACACAAACAACGAAGTTTGAAACGCCAATTTAATAAATACCTTAAATTATTCTACATTTAAAAAAATAATTATTTATTTTATGATCGAAGTTTTTCAAAATTATGTAAATTAATTTATAAAATCAAAATTTTTTACCATCAAAAACACATTTAAACCTTAAAAAAAATCATAATCTAACCAAAATTTGTTTTCACCCAATTCTATCCAAAACATCACAATATAAAATAATTTAAAAAATACCTTAACCATAACTTTAAATTAAATCATTACTATTATTGTAATACCTATTTAACTTTATAAATATAATATTAACACTGATTTAATTTAATATTACACTACATAGCCCTTTTTCTAGATGGGCCAACCGAAAACCACAATATTGGATAAGCATCATAAACTTTATAGAGAATCGATTGCACTCCAGGTGGCATGACTCTCGGAAGGTCATTGTCGTGTATGGGTGTATCCAACGGATATATTTATGGATCTTTAAATTCAAAGGAAGGAGATCAAGGACATAAAGCGACCGTTTGTAGTCGAAAGGAATAGGTCATCTGAGCGACTTTTCTCTGTGCCAATGCCGATATCCTGCCTGCCTTGTTTCAAAACAAAAAGCCTGAAATGGCACCAAGATATGAAAGGGCACGCATTTGGTGTCTACTCAATGGCGGCTGCTCAGGCGAATTCAATGATGGAGGACCAAAGCCAGGTTATGATTTCTCCCTTCGGCACTTTCATCGGTGTTTACGATGGCCATGGCGGACCGGAGGCCTCTCTGTTTGTGCGTAATAATCTCTACAAACACATCGAAAGTAAGTGATAACCATGACCAATTATCTTTACAGTTTTAAATTAATTTGAGTTTGGGTAGGTTTAGTTTCGAGTTTGGGTAGGTTTAGTTTCAACGTTGGATGGAAAAACCATTTGTAATTACACATATAATTAGATGCAGTATAAGTAATTTAATTCTATCCTCAATCTAACCCATAAAATTTGAACTCATAACTTACTAAAATTAAACCCACACAAACTAATTGATTTATATCAATAAATAAACCGTCCTTGCACTTCAAAAATTAAAATGTTGCTTGTTTATGACATTAGACTTTACCTTATGCCCAATTTACTGGTACTATATACAGATCTTGCAGCAGAAGAAGGTGGCGTATCTGCCGAGGTGATTAGAAAATCAATTCATGCGACGGAGGCGGACTTTTTCCAGCAAACCCAAAGACCCACTGTGGGCACAGTCTGTGCGGTGGGTTTTATAACCCCCGACCGTCAGCTTTATGCGGCAAATCTTGGCGATTGCAGAGCCGTTATGGGCGTCTCAACCTTCTGTTTCCAAACCCAGGAAACCATTGTTTATGCAGAGCGACTAACCAGAGATCATAATGTAGTGCATGAGGATGTGAGGGAGGAGCTGAAAATGCTACATCCGGACGATCCAGATATTGTTGTGTGGAAGTATGGCAGCTGGCGCGTCAAAGGTTTAATTCAGGTGTGTATGTTTATGTAACACAAGATTATTTTTCAAAAACTTATCCATTTAGTTGTAAAATCAATAGTGGTATACCTGGTTGTGGTTGTTATAGTTAGGTTGATTTTATTCAAGGAAAATTAGGAGAATTAGTATAATAAGAAATAGAAAAGGTTTATACTTTTTGCCTAATATTTTTAGGCTATGGGCTTGGGCTTTTAACTTGCTTCGAGGCATTGGAGAGTATGTACCCAAAGCTCCCGGTATTTAGGAGCTTGGGAGTTGATAGGAAACCTTTTAAAATTGTCCAGAGTTTCAATGGGTATTTTGGAGCTTTTCCAGAATTTCAATGCAAAGGATTTTTGAAATTTTGGGAGCTTCACTGCAATGAATAAGTGTAAATTTAGGTGTATTTGACGTTACTAGCTTCGGTGTTGCTTAAACTGATTGAACTATGTGAAGGGAAGGGTATGCCTTTGGGTTTAGATTTAGATATAGGTCTGGAACTAAGAGAAACTACCCGTGTATGGAAAGCCCTTCTATCCAAATGAAGATAAGGCGCCTGGCCAATCCTGATCTTTGTCATTGTAAAGCTATTCATTCTCCTCATATAGGTGGATAGCTGATGGATATAAAAGAATTTAGGAAGATTTGTCATTGTAATTACTATAATATATATTTTATTTTATTTTTTATCTCTATTATAATTAGATGTAATATATAATATTGGTAAGATTACATCAAGGGCGAAGAATTGAACCAGTGACTTAACATATAGTTTTGCATGAAATAACAACTTTTTTTCAGGTTTGGGAGTTCTGCATGTTTCTTTGCTAGGAAGGAATTTGATCAAGGAATTGTTAATGGATTAATATTTTGATTTTTTTTAGTAGTGTTTCAAAGTTCAATCTTTTACATATTTCTTTGCAAGATGGAATTTTATTGCAAGTTTTGAATGGAAATAAATATATTATATTATTGTCTCTCTCAACTTAACCTTTACTGTAAATTTGAGCAATACTTCTAGCCGTACCAGATACTCATTCCTTTTTATAAAAAGTACCAGCTTGCCCATATCAAAATAACCCCGGTAGAAAGTAACCGTGTACACATTTTTTTTTAAATTTAACATGGGTGAATCTACTGCTACATCAAGCTCATGTCGGATAAAATAAATTTTATATTCTTCTGAATAAATATTTTATATTATTATTTTGCTTCTATATTATAATTGAATTTAATTCTACTGTCATTGTAGGTTTGAGAATTTAATAAAAAGTTGTAAAGTCGGTTCTGTTTATTTAATTTTCAAATATTTTTAAATTCTACAGTAAAGAAAGATTACTCAGTTAATTCAATGCTGTGATATATGTTTTTCTTATTCAGGTCTCCAGGGCAATCGGCGATTTTTATTTCAAAACAACCGAACCGTATGGGATATGCAAGGAGAGGCCAATTCTGACAGCAGAGCCTTACATATATTCACGGGAGCTAAAGGAAGAGGATAAGTTTTTAATATTTGCATCGGATGGTCTGTGGGATCAGTTGACTGATCAAGAAGCCGTAGACATTATTCACAGTAATCCTCCCAAGGTAATAGCTTTAATCTATTAGGTTTCATTTCGCTAGGATTTTAGGTTATATACATTTCAATTTTTGGACAACATCGTGAATATTTATATCCACTACTACAGGGGAGCGCCAAGCTTTTAGTCAGAGCTGCCATTGAGAAGGCTGCATATAAAAGCAATATAAAGTACAGCGACATGAAGAAAAACAAAATGGGAGATCGACGCCTAATTCATGACGATATAAGTGTTGCTGTAATTTACTTAGACCATAGCTGGGATTCGCAATCCATGCAGAGACGCTCGAGTGCTGCTGAATGCACGATAGCTCCTGATGATATCTTTTCTTCTGATTGCAGTAGTAAAAGAGGATTCGGGGTCGGAAGACTGTCGCATTACTTTCCAGAGAAGAGGCATAAATATTCAGGGTTGAAGAGTAAAATTGTCAAGAATTTTTCCAATTTGAGACCCATGAAATTTTTAACAGAATGAAGAGAATTACCCACCAATCACGTACTAACAATGAAAGCATCAGAAAATATTTTCCCCTGTTTGTTTTACCAAGGCTGAGGGTTAGTTCAATTGATCTTGGTCTAGTTCAATATCAGAAAATATTTGCGCTGTTTGTTTTATCAATGCTGAGAGTTAGGCCAATTGGTCTAGGTCTAGTTCAAGTAGCTAAAGCAGGAAGTTATGGGTCAATTTTCTTGTATTATCTTTGGAATCTTTTAGGTTTTGTGAAGGCTGAGGGTTAGTTCAATTGATCTTGGTCTAGTTCAATATCAGAAAATATTTTGCGCTGTTTGTTTTATCAATGCTGAGAGTTAGGCCAATTGGTCTAGGTTTAGTTCAAGTAGCTAAAGCAGGAAGTTATGGGTCCATTTTCTTGTATTATCTTTAGAGTCTTTTAGGTTTTGTGAAATGTGATTCCTCTTAATAAATTTAACAAAATATTTCCTCAAATAAAAAATAAAAATAAAAATCTAATTATTTTCCATCATCATATATTTTCTCCTCATTTTATTTTCGATTCCATCAAAATATTTATAACTAATATAAATTATTCTTGCCAAATGGAGTCTTTTCATTCATCAACAAACAAAAGAATGGGAAGAGCTTGTCATAATATTCCATGGAAACTCTCTTCAACAGGCTCTCTTGTATGTTGATTTGCAATTGAAACTCTCTTCAAAAGAGTATTTCGTACGTTGATTTGAAATTGAACCACTGATCTGGTTCAATAAATCAGAATGTTAAAAAAGCAAACAAACAGAAGACAATCTAGTTTAAGGAAATCAGAAGATAATTAATATTTTCGGTTTCTAATTTTCTTTTTAACGAAAGGGATCCCAAATGCCGCAAGTCCCTACCCGTAGATCCTCATTTTTTTAGGGATTTGCATATGGGTGCAGCATAGGGTTCATTGAGAATTTAAAGCAAGTGGAGAGACATTGTAGAAAAAGTACGTAAGATTTATTGGTGTTTTTGTAGTGTTGTTGAAGTCACTGAGATCTGACCTGCCTTGATTCCACATTGCAGCATTTAATAACAATTCCATATTTATTGCATATTTTTCTCTATAACCATAACCACACTCTCTGAGAATATGTCATTTTTCTCCATAACCACAATCTATGAGGATATGTCATTGGAGGGATTGGAAATACTAGTTAGTTATTTTCTTATGCTAATGCAATTTTCTTGAAGCCTTAATATGTAATAATATAGTCAATATATTCATTATGATGTAAGAAGACTCACTAAAGCTATGAATCAAAATGAACAAAATGACAGTCCCTTTTTAACATCTAAGTACAAAACGAAAACGTGGAAATGAATCTTACCCACGAGTTAGTAAAGGCCAGACTCGTTCACAGGATTTCTCTTGGTAAAATTTCAAATTTGAGGCATGCAACAAGATTTTCCTTTAGAACGTTGAATGGAGCGTTGTGCCTTGGCTGCTAAAATTTAGATCCTACTATAATTGGGTATGTGCTCCAATTGGCATTGCTCCATAATTCTAAAATAGTCATCTTTAAAATTTGTTGGAATAGTTCTCCTATCATTGTGAACTGAATGGAAGTGATCATGGTTGCTACAAGTCTTCTTTCTGATAGGCTATGGCATGTATTCTGGTTCCACCGTACTCAAATTTGAATGCTTTTTAGCACTAGATTAGTTGTTGGTCTGCATCCTACAAATGGATTTATATATTGTTAACAACCTTTTTCTCTCAAATGTCATGCCTTGAAAACCATTTTCTTGGAAACAATAGCTTCAAGACTCCCTTTTCCTTACCCTACACCTTGGTGGGTAACAAGTATATTTGACACATTACATATAAGTATATTTGACACATTACATATAAATTTGTAAATCAAATAGAGAATTCTTCAAAAAGAAAAATTAGATTTGTACAATCATAAAACGCAATGTGTAATGCATGCATGGAACAGAAATGCTTCATTCCTCAAAGGCCTAGTCTGACACAATAAATTTGGCAACCATCTAGGTGTGATATCCCATGTTCATTTTGAGTTCTAGTATGGTCCATTGAAGGTGTAAACTATTTAAATCTTCAAAAAAGGAATGCCTAAACACATGTGACAATGCAGCGTATGGAAAACATAACATAAGATAATGATGGAGACTTGCATGCATGCTACTCAAAATGAACACTTGCCACTACATGTTGAGGTGTTTTTCTTTGAGTAGGTAAGAGTTTCCATAGTAGGGGTCCTAGAGTAAAAGAGTTACCAAAACAATATCGAATCTTTGATATCGGCTCCAAAAGGTGATTCTCATGATGCATCAAGCTTATATAGTGATGTATGGAACACACTACAACAAATGTCAATTCCTTGAAAGGTGATCAAGACCATCGTTTCTACAGGTCTTCTTTCTCAAAGGTGATGGCATATATGCCTACTACTGGGTACTCAAATTTATGTACTTTCTTGGAAAAAATTAGTGGTTGGCCTACGTCCTACAAATGGCTTCATATATTGTCAACAACCTTTTGCCCTAAGATTCCATGCCTTGAAATCCATTTTCTTGCAAACAACAGCTTCAAGATTTCTTTTTCGTTACCCTACACTTTGGCGGGTAACAATTACATTCGACAAATTACATCTAAAGTTGTAAAGCAAATTAAGAATTCTTCAAAAAGAAAAACTGGATTCATACAATCAATAAAACACAATGCATAATGTAGGCATGGAACATAAATGTTTCATTCCTAAAAGGCCTAGTGTGATATAACAAATTTAGCAACCATCTAGGTGTGTATCCATTGTTCATTTTGAGTTCAATTGAAGGTGTAAACTACTTCAATATTTAAAAATAAATTTCGAAAGGCGTGTGTTAGTGCATCATATGGAACACATAACATAAGATAACAAGGGAGACTTGCATGCATGGTACTCAAAATGAACACTTGCCATTACATGTTTTAGTTTAGGTGCTTTTCTTTGAGCAGTTAATAGCTTCCATGGAAGGGGTCCTAGAGTAAATGAGTTATCAAAACAATATTAAATCCTTGATATCAGCTCCTAAAAGTGATTCTCATGATGCAGCATGATCAAACTCATATAGTGACATGTGAATGAGATATGTAACTCAATGTTCCTCAATGATTTGTTGGTTATTGTGACATGTGAATGACATATTTAACTCAATGTTTCTTCCATTCTCATATGTTGTTACATCCATAATGTTTTTGAGATGTGGGCAAGAGGAAAGATGAGAGAGAGAGCCCAATAATATTAGAAGTCCATCATGTGTTCACAATTACCACAAATGGCCTCATGCATAAGTGAGAAAATTTTGGTCATGCACTACATCTCTAATGAACAAATTTTGGTGTAATCTCCCCCAACCTCTTAGGAGAAATACGATGGGTTCTGCTAGCCTAATGAGTTCCCAATGGCTGAGGCAAGGAAAAATTTCAATAAGGGAACATTATTTGCCTATGAAAAACTTTATAATTGTCTAAGGGGTGAAAAGGGGACATATCCTAGCCTAATGAAAAGTCACTTTAATTTTATAATGTAAAAGTCCCACAAAGTTATTCAAATAAAATATTTAAAGACAAAAATGGCACAAAAGTGGCCACTCAATTAAAAAAAAAAAAAAAAATGAGGATTTTATCCTTGTTCTTTCACTTGCATTTGGGATAAAAAGAGCTCTTTGAGAGTATTTGGAGAGAATATTAGGGTTTTGGAAGTCCTAGCCTCCATTTCTAGCTTTGGTGTTAAAACTAGACACACTAGTTGGTCCAAAAAGTGAAATCACTCAGATTTCACCATTACACTTCCAAGGAGAGGAAGAAATTTGAAGAAGATGAGGAGACAAATATGTGTTATCAATTGATCTTCTAATTTTGTGTTTTTCATATATCATTTTTTAGGTGGAGACTCCTAGCCAAATCCGATATCCAAGTTGCCAAATATAAGAGCCCAAGTTTAGCCATATATTCAAAGGTCGAGTTCATCCTTAAAGGCTGAGTTTGTTGGAGGTTTTATGGTTAAGTTTTCTTTCTATTAGGGGATGAGTTTTATCAGTTTCTTCTATTGGATAAATCCTCATATTATTGGTTTGATTTTATACACATTACAAATGTTTAAAAATAGAGGTTTATTATTGAATAGAGGATGAGTACTTCCCTTAATGCTAGCAAAGCTTACATCCATTTTGTTGATGTGTTCTTGAGTTTATAAAGGCACGAGTTTCTCTTTGTGGAAAGAGTTTGTTATCACATCTCATGATTGGAAAGTTCTCATATAATTATCATCTATTGGAAGTTTTCTCTATTAGTCAAAGTGTATTCCCTTTTCTGAGCATGTTGGTTCTACACCAAAGGCACAGATTCTCTATTCAAGAAATTACATACTTGTTCTTATTTTTGGAATGAGATATATTATATTTAGTCTATGTTTGTTTTTGAGTGAGGGTGTGTGGCCTCATGCTTGGAGGTTGAACCAATGTCTCTAAACATGGGTAGTGAATCTTTGTGGTAAAGTGTTAGAACATTCCCACAAACACTGTGTCTACATATTATTGGTAGCCATCTTATACTAGGTTATTTTTACCTTTCGTGCATTGTAATTTTTCCCAATGTCCATATAATGTTTGCTACATTACTATTCTTTATCTTTGGGTTACTTAAATTTGAAGAATAGTGGATTTGGTGGCTATACCTTTCATATATCAGTGAGAAATAATAGGATGAAATATTATCATGGGATTGAGTTGTTTATGTAAGAACTTATTTATCTTTTTTCTTTAAACATTGCTTCAAACATAAGAGAATGTAGTTACGGGACATTGCATACATACTATTTATAGAAATTCCATAATGAGCCAGATAGTTTAAACTCATAATTTTTATGGGTTTTTCGAGAAATACTAAGAAGGGAATTTTATAGTGGTATCAGAGCATGTTCTTAGATAATTGTGGGGTCTAAGGATGGAACTATTAGTGATTTAAATAGTGGTGAAGAACATCCTTATCTCACTTATAAAATATAGTAAAGAACCAAAGAGCCTACTCCCATTTCTAAAGAGGAAGAGTATTTGGGAAAGAATAAAGAATAAGAGACCCATACTAAGGGGAAGGGGGTAGAAGAAACACCTGTAATAGAAGATAGGCATGGGTGAAAAAGAGGCCCAATAATTTGATAGCATGCTCGGTGTGTTGAACGATTTGGCTAAAGGCCATATGGAGATGGTGGACCTGATGAGAGGGAGACAAACAAGTGAGATTCTACCAAAAAGGAACCAATAAATGGATGTGTCTAATAGTGCAGAAGGAAATCATGTGTGTGCTACCCCACAAAACCACTCACACTCGTATGGTAGAGCATCTAGACCTAGCAGGCTTCAACTCATGTAGGAGACAGTAGAGTACCTGACAGAGCAGATGAGTCAGGGGATCCCTTATGCAAACTATTTTGGGGAGTATAAAGAATCGATACATGAATTCCACTTTACATAAGTTTCACTAACTTCTGCCACCTTTAGTTGAAAATAAATCCTAAAACATTTCAGAAGGTGTTGATAAAAAATAATGAACTACATAAGACATTGGGAAAAGTGACCATACCTTGCTTTAACAAGTCTTCCAAATGCTCAGCTTAGCCATGGGTATAGAAATTGAACACATATTTCCAATTGAATCAAATGACAGAGGAAGATGCCATTAAGATGTCCACATTACACTTGGATGGTGAAGCCCATGAATGGTGGTACCATGGGTTGGTGACTATGGGTCATAGCAACATCACCTTATATAATAAGTTCACTCAAAGACTAATTGAGTAGTATGATAGGAGGGACCCAAAGCTTTATTTTAGAGAGTTATCCCAACTCATACAAACAAGTAGTTAGGAGGTTTACATTTCAAAGTTTCAATGACTAGCAGTTATGGTCACAAATATCTCAGAGTCCCAGTTGGTGATGTTATTTGTAGATGGGTTGGCAAAGTCTCTATGTAGATGGATCAAGGGCTTTGAACCCACCACTCATTGTGTGGCAATTAACAAGACTAGGCATATGCAAGATGTCACTTCTAAGAATAAATTCACTCCTAATCCTTCTTTCTCCCAGAAAAGTAAAGACGTCAAACCTTTTTAGGAGGGGATTAGGAAACCAAAGATGGATGAGGAGACCTAGAAGGAATTAAGAAAAAATAAATTGTGTTTCATTTGTCAAGAGCCTTGGACACTATCGCGTAGATGTGTAGGAAACAAAAAGGTGGGAAAGGCCCACTATAATGAGGTGTACTTGAAGAGTGACAATGATGATGGAGATGAGGAGCCAGTGTAGGGATAAGTACATGGATAGATACACAATAGGGGTTCTAGTAGGACACAAGGTGATGGAATTGATCTATAGTGGAGCTTCCTAAAACTTCAAAGACGTAACAATGGTTGAATGAAGAGGGATTCCTATTAAAGAGTTTGATATTTTTGTGGCTATCATACCTAGTGGCCATAAAATGGACTGCAATAGATACATTCCCAAGTTGTAGCTAACTATGGGGAAATACACAGTTACTGGGGACTTCTTCATGGTGGATGTGTCAGACACCAATGTGGTGTTAGGATTTCAGTGGCTACACTATATTGGGAAGTATACTGTGGATCAATGAAACATGGATATGGAATTCAAAGATCTAGTGGATGGAAGAATGGTAGTTTTGAGAGTTGTGCATCAGGGCCAACCAAATTTAGCATCATCCAACAACATGGAAACAATATTGAGGTTGGGTGATATTGAGTGCGTGATTGGGTGCTTTATTACAAATATTAGACAGCTAGACCGGCCATGACAACATCCTAATGACATTCAGGTATTACTTCATAAACACCAGAAAGATTTTTCTAACATTCCTCCAAGTAGACCACTAGAAAGGGGTTTTGAACATGTTATAGAATTCTAGGGTGTACAAGCGATCATTACCAACCCCTACCAACATCCCAAGGTTTACAAATATAAAATAAAGAAGGCCATCAAGGAGTTGTTGAGGTTGGGTCTCATTTGGTCTAGCTCCAATACTTTTGCTTTTTCAATGGTCATGGATAAGAAGAAGAATGGTACCTTGCAGATGTGTATTGATTATCGAGCTCTTAACAAGAGAATAATCAAAAACTAGTATCGTATCCCACGGATAGATTAGTTGATGGATGAGCTAAGGGAAGCTGAATATTTTTTGAATATTTACCTTCACTTAGGCTACCATTAGATTCAGGTTTGGGAGTAGGACATCCTAAATACAACTTTCAGGTGATACTATGGGACCTATGAGTTCTTGGTTATGTCATCTGGGCTAACCAACGCCCTTGCAACTTTTCGGTCATAAATGAACCATGTGTTTAATAAAAATTTATAGAAGCACATGTTTGATTTCTTTGATGATATATTAGTCTACAACAAGACTTGAGAAGACCATCTAATGCACTTCGACGAGGTGTTGAGGATCCGAAGGAGTAGGAACTATATGTGACGTCCAAGTGTGTATTTCACATGACAAAGATCTTATATTTGGGGCATGTGATTGGGAATGATGGGATTCAAGGTCCATTGGAAGAAAATATAGGTGATCATCGAATGGCCTATCCCAAAAAATATAAAAGAACTAAAAAGATTCCTTGACCTCTACACTGACTATAATAAGTTTGTCGAGGGATTATAATAGTTAATAGTGCCTCTTATAGACCTTACCAAAAAGTAGGGTTTCAGTTGGACCAAGAAGGAACAGGAAACATTTAACCAGGAACTACAAGTTCTTGGTTATGTCATATGGGCTAACAAACACCCTCACAACTTTTTGTTCATAAATAAACCATGTGTTTAATAAAAATTTATAGAAGAACTTGTTGTATTTCTTTGATGATATAGTAGTCTACAACAAGGCATGAGAAGACCGTCTAATGCACTTGGACGAGGTGTTGAGGATTCTAGAGGAGTCAGAACTATATGTGAAGGATTCCATGTGCATGTTTGGCATGAAAAAAGATGCTATATTTGGGGCATGATATTGGGAATGATGGGATCCAAGGTCCATTGGGAGAAAATATAGGCGATCATCGATTGGCCTATCCCAAAAAATATAAAATAACTGAAAACTTTCCTTGTCCTCTACACTGACTATAATAAGTTTTTCAAGGGGTTATAACAGTTAACAGTGCCTCTTATAGAACTTACCAAAAAGCGGGATTTCAGTTGGACTGAGAAGGAACATGAAACATTTAAGAACATGAAGTAGGGGATGAGTTCATCATATTCTTACATTACTAGATTTCACCTAACCTTTCACGTTGGAGTGTGACACTTCGAGGACTAGAAGAGGAGCAGCTTTGATGTAGGGTCACCACCCCATACCATTCAAGAGTCATAAACTTAGAGATTATGAGTGACATTACTTAATTTATGATAAGAATATGTTGGCCATCATGCATAGGTTAGTAAAATTTCGACAATATTTAGTGGGGAACAAGTTCAAGGTAAAGATAGATCATAATAGCCTCAGATTCCCCATGGAGAAGAAGGAGAGGAGTAAGAGACAACAAAAGTGGATCAATGAGTTATAGGCCTATGACTTCAAGATTGATGTGTAAGGAAAGCATAATGCAATTACAGATTCTCTCTCAATGATGTTAGCCACACTCTCACTCATGGACATAGAATATGACTAGAAGTTGCTACTAGCTTGTAAGATATTCCAAAAACAAGTTCACCTACAAGATTCTTGATGCATTTATATAGGATGACAATTATCGGGTCATGGATGACATCATCTAGTATAAGGACTAGATCTATCTTGTACTAGAATCACATCTAAAGGAGAAAATAATGTAAGAATCTCATAGATCACCTTTGGAAAGACACCCAAGATACCTAAAAAACTATAGGAAAATTAGGGAGAGGTTCACTTGGAAGGGCCTCAATATGGATACATTGATGTTTGTGAAACAATGTAGCATCTTTCGACAGAACAAAGTGGAACACACTCACTCAGCAGGGTTACTACATCCACTCCCTATTCTTGAGCAGAAGTGAGAAAGTAACTCCTTTGACTTTATCATGGAGTTACCTCTGGTATAGGGAAAGGATTGGATATATGTAGTGGTATATTGGCTCAAAAACAATTCACACTCCTTTTCCATACCATCTAAATATTTAGCATCACATATGGCCAAACTATTTTTCATGGAGGTTTTCTAATCATACAGGTTAACGAAGACCATAATGAGTGATACTAGATTTATGGGAGGCTTATGGAAGGATTTATTCCAAATCATGTGGACTAAGTTGACACCAAGCACTAGTTATCACCCAAAAACCAATGTTTAGACTAATATAGTCAACAAGTCTTGAAGGCTATCTCCGAAATTATGTATCTAGCCAACAAAAGGCATGGCTTAAGTGGTTGCATCTTGGAGAACACTACTACAACACCACTTTCCACATGTCCATTGGTATGATGCCCTTCAAACCACTATATGGATATGATGCCCCAACATTTGTAGACCAAATATTTAGGGGTAATAATGCCCCTTTGGCTGAAGACTAGATTCATGAGAGCCAAGATATCTTACAATTCCTTCAAGACAACCTCCAAATGGCTTAGAACTATAAAAAAGTTACGCAAATAGGAATAGGTTAGAACACAATTTTGAATTGGTGGATGTTGTAGCATCCATTGTCCATTTTTATTTAAGTTTTATTTCCGATTTTATTACAAAATGGAAGAAAATTAAAAAATATGAAAGAAATGGTTGATTTTATATTTTAAATGGTTTTGAAAGTGACAAACCCATGAGAAGATCTAGGTCGTCTAATCGACAAGCCACAAATCCAACAGTGATCGCAAAAGTGAACAAGAATGGGTTTATTTCAAAAATCGGATGCCATGGTGTATTCAACACAGTTTAAATGTGCTGAAGTCCAGGCCAATCTTAGCCATCCATCAAAAGAAACAAGATCCAACAGATATCGAGTCTAATATCGGGTCACAATATCGGGTTAAAAATTAATCAAGTTCCATCTTTTAATCGGACCCGATAAATCATCAAATTCAGTTTTATTTCTTATCGAGTCGGCAAGTCATCGGGTTCAGTCCTTAATATCGAACCTCATAAATCATTAAATATAGTTTTATGTCTTATTGGGTCTGTATGGGAGTCAAAGGTGCATTGAAAAGGCAGACACGACAGGTTTTTATGAATCAGAATATTAATTCTTTTAAGTTTTGTGGGCCCAACCCATCGTTGAAAAGTCATACAAGTTCCAGAAGGGCGATCAAGCGATAGTTTGATCAGTACTTTAAGCTGCACTACGGGGAAGCAATGAGCACGAAGGTTAATCAGAGCTCAACCCCCATAGTTGACTGTGATGTTAGCACAACTGATTGAAATGTGTGGCTAAAAATCACAACGGGGGTTCAACCTCATTGAGGCTCCATACATTCTTTATCCCCCGCAGTGCTCCCAACGCCTTTTGCCCTTCATCCACTTCTCACAAAGAATGGCCATCATCTTCTAATTTCTTTTACTTCCTATTATTCTATGTTCTTTAGAATGAGGTGCCTTTTATCCTGTGTGTAATATTCTATAATGATTTTTACTTTAGACAGTTAGGAAAATAGTTAAGTAGCTTGATAGTTTTGGTGATTACCAATTGTCTCATAATGTATAAAAAGAGGAAAATTTAGAAAAAAGGGGTTCGAACTCTGGAGAACCTAGATAGTAGGCCATTGTATTCCTGATACAACTATTGATTAATGACATAATCAAAATTTTTCCACACATTGTTGGGTATGATTTTGTGTCTTCTCTGTTATGTGTCATCATATGTTTTCTTCCTTTAGGTATGGTAATGAAGCTGCAAGTCTTTATTTTCTTATTTAAATGAAGTTAAAATCCCTTAAAAGAGCGCTCCTATACTTGAAGTTATTACCTCTGCAATTCTTCTAAGTTACAGATAATAGTTTATGTGTAAGACAGCATATTATCTTTAACTTCTCCAAGTGTCACAGATAGTAGATTCTGCGTAAAACAACATATTGTCTCTGACTTCTTCAAGCTTTCTTCATTTATCATTTATATTCATCAATCAAATGGCATTATGATATTTTCATGTCACCTAAGTATTGAGGGTTAAAAACCAAGTCTCCCAGGTCCTTTATTTGAGAACACAACATACAATCAAGTGACAAACAAGTGTCAATCATTATAATCATTAATGTCTTAAGCACAATTTCTACACAGCTAAGAAATTGGTTTCTTAAGGTACAACATTAATTGGCATCATTGTCGGGGAGAGAAGACAAGAACACTTTTCCCTGGGTTTTCAATATTTCCCTCTCGTTGTTTAATGAGGAGGAAATATTTGGTTGTTTTGAACAAAAGCAATAACTCTAGCTCCAAAGAGAGCCCACACAAGGTCAGACAACTCACAGCAGAAAGTTCAAGCCCTTTTAGATCCTGAAAGGCTAGTTTCCAAGAGGGTTGGAAGGCCTAAAACTCCACTTACACCAAGTCCTACACTGTCTGCACCAAGCAGCAATTCATCTTGTCTTTCACATTCATATTTTATTGAACAAGAGTCACCTTTTACATCCAATTCATTTCAAGAAACAATTGTCAAGAAAAAAATTTAGAGTCTATTTCTTTTTCAATATCTGCTATAGTTATTCAGCTTGGACCTATAACTACATTACCACCTTTGCACACTCCATTTACTCCTCAGTCAGATTCCACATCTGTTGGTAATCAAGGTTCAGTAACTTTAGGAGAAGATATGGTAGCACCTAAATTTTTTATGAATAGGTATGCACCTATTCAATTTCCACAACAGTTGAATCAAATGCCACAAGAATACTTAAAGATTCTTCCTCGTTTCACAGGGGAGGATGAACAAACAGTAGAGAATCATGTATCAGTATTTTGTAAATTTGCAAAAAGCCTAAATTTTGAACATCTGGACATTGTTCTAAGACTTTTTGTTCAATCCTTGGATGGAAAAGCAAAAAAATGGTTTAAAGGGCTTCCTAATAACTCTATTCCTTCTTGGGAAGAGATAGAGCACCTGTTCACCCAGAGATGGGGAGAAAAAATAGATCAGGGGTATTCACTCACAGATTTTAATGCTATCAAGAAGGAATTTGATGAAGGTGTTGCAGAATTCATCAAAATATTTAATCAATTGTAAAATAGTCTTCCTGTGGAGATTAAGCCCCCTCCTGCTGGTGAAAAAATAACTTTTACAGTGCCTTTTGAGTCATATTTTAGATTTATATTGAGGGAGAGGAGATCCACAACCCTTTATCAGATCCAAATAGATGCATTAGAGATAGAAGCAAATTTTTTGGTTGCAGGTAAAACACCAGATACACAACCTATCTAAGATAAGGGAAAGGCTAAAGTAGAATCCTCTCAAGATCAAACATTAGAGGATATGAATAATGTAATTAGAAATTTGTCAAATAAATTAATTAAATTAGAATTAGAGAGTAAGAATTCTTAGAGACAAGTACAACAAAATATAAATTTTAATCCTCAATATAGGAGACAACCTCTACAAATTTTACAGAGGGAGAGAAAAGATCAAGATCAGATTCAAGCACCACTTTATATAGAGGCAGATCCTGATGGAGTACAGGGGCATCCCAAGGATCATGATGACCATATTTTCACATTATATGCAGTAGATGAATATGAAGTAGGTGTTGAGGGAGGAGAATATAGTGAAACAGATGTCATCTATGATGATAATGAAATTGATGAATGTTGAAAGCGGTTTTTTGATTTTATGCAAGAAAAACTACATAAGAAATATGACTTGAGATCAAGGAAAAGATCTAGAAGTCAAGAAGATGAAGGTGAGCAGCAAGTTCTAGCTCCCTTACAAAAGATAACTCCACAAAAATAAGAACCAAAACCTGCAAAACAATTGAAAAAGGAAAGTAGCAGCAGAATACAAGTAGCAAGACTCAAATGCTTCAAGGTGAGTCTTCTCAAGACAAAAGTGAAAAAATCCCTTTAGAGAAACTTGTTTCCATTCCACAAGATATTTCAATCATGAATAAAACTGAAGATGAGAATGAAAGGAATACTAAACAGATCCATGTCTTTAGTGTCACCAAAGAGTTAGAAAATACCAGAATTTAGGTACCCTTCACAGAGTTGGTTAAAACACCAACTTATCAAAGAGAAATTACAAAGTTTATCAATCTATCTCATAATGTGAATATAAATGACATTGTGAATTTGCAAGAAGATAAATCATTAGTGGTTTCTGGTTCACATGTTTCTAATTTATTTATTGGTTCATGATTTACTCTTGCACAATTGTATGTTTGATTTAGGAGCCTCACATAACCTTATCCCATTATCAATGATGAAGCAGCTAAACCTACAAGTTACTAAACCTTACAGAGACTTGTATTCTTTTGATTCACATAAAGTCAAGTGTCCGGGGGGCATTAAAGATGTGGTGGTGTCACTAGATTCTAGCCAAAAGTTTGGCAATGGATGTAGTGGTAGCAGATATTCCTACTAGGTTTAGAATGTTACTATCTAGGTCGTGGGGGGCTAGATTGGGTGGTGTTTTGAAACTATATTTTTCTTATGCTATCAATACCAATTTTTGGTGGGGAAGAAAGGAGGTTGTACAGAGAAAAAATATTTATCAGAACAATCTCAAATAATGAAGCAAGTAATTCACCTATATATAGCCAGGAAAAAGATGATTTATCTTGCTTCATGTTGCATGGCAATGCAAAATTGGCTGAAGATAACCAGAGGCAGCTTACTTCAGCCTGTGCAAATATAGAGATGCAAATAGAAGGGGTTTGGAAGAGCTTCTTTGATGGAGCCTATTCTAAAGAAAGAATAGGTGTTTCACAAGATGAAGGTCTTCAAGTTCATCAATTGGGTGTTGGACATAGAGAAGAAAACCAGCAAGTGGGAAATGTTGGACAACAATATGTCGAGTCATTTATCATAGCAAAAGAGGTTATCTTGTGTAAAAAGAAAGTTGATAAAGAGATTGTTTATCATTGCATTGAAGAACACAATGATGCCCATGGATCATAGGTAAACAATCTATTTGAAGTTGGCCATATGTCATATAGTGATGTGAAAAAAAAAAAAATTCTTCCTGAGGTCATAATTACAAATTATTTTCAATCAAAGCTCAGAGATGAAAAGAGGAGACATAAAAGTGACTTAGATCATTTTCTTAAAGATGTTGTTGATTGTTCTATTGAGAATATTATCCCAACAGAAGGTTTATTTGAGCAAGAATCTTCATACATAGAGACTTTCTTTTTTTGAACTGATGAGGACCATATTTTTTCTTATACTTTTGAAGATCTTGTGACACACTACATGGAGAAATTTATTAACATCCTACAAATAAAATTTTGTGGATATATTCCTAATTTTTTTTGTGAGCTACCCTTATGCATATTTTATTTTCCGTTCAGGAAAAATTGTATCTTCAAAATTCGCTAGCATAATGGTTCTAGATCAGGCACTTAAATGCTAACCTGGTACCATTGGAAGATTAACTTCACCTAATTGAGATTAGTCATGCACATAGGTAGGAACCTATACATAAATAAGCTCAGGTGTTGAATATTTGGTTTCTAGTTGCAGTTCTTTAGTTTAATTTCAGCTTATAAATAAGGGTGACTGTCCCAATTAGAAACCGATTTGCATAGGTTTTAGACTTCAAGAATGTTAGGTTTCAGTCTTTCAAATTTCAGGGTTTTCATAATTTCGGACTCCATGCCCAACTAAGGCACTGATATGCGGTTTTTAGTGCTTCTATGGAAAAATCACTATCCCCAAGTGGAGCGAGATGTTGTAGCATCCATTTTCCATTGCTATTTAAGTTTTATTTTTAGTTTTATTACAAAATGGAAGAAAAAAAAAATATATGAAAGAAATGGTTGATTTTATATTTTCAATGGTTTTGAAAGTGACAAACCCACAAGAAGATCTGGGTTGTTTGATCAGCAAGCCATAGATCCAATGGTGATTGCATAAGTTAACTAGAATGGGTTTATTTCGGAGATTGAATGTGATGGTGTATCCAACACATTTAAATATTGTTGAAGTCTGAGCCAATCCCAGCCATCCATCGAAAGAAATGGATCTGACAGATATCAGGTCTAATATCGGGTCGAAAAGTAATCAAGTTCCAGATTTTAATCAGACCCAATAAATCATCAAATTCAATTTTATTTCCTATCGGGTCCAGATATCAGATCGGCAAGTCATCGTGTTCAATCCTTAATATCAAACCTGATAAATCATTATATACAATTTTATGTCCTATCAGGTCCGTAAGGGAGTCAAAGGTGCATTGAAAAGGTAGACGTGACAGGTTTTATGAATCAGAATGTTAATTCTTTTAAGTTTTGTGGGCTTGGCCCATCGTTTAAAAGTCATACTAGTTCCAGAAGCGTGATCAAGCGATAGTTTGATCAGTACTTTAAGATGCACTGCAGAGAAGCAATGATCACGAAGGTTAATCAAAGCTCGACCCCCGCAGTTGACCATGACGTTAGCATGGTTGACTGAAATGTGTGGCCAGAAATCACCGTGGGGGTTCAACCTCGTTGAGGCTCACATACATTCTTTACCCCCCACAGTTCTCCTAGAGCCTTTCTCCCTTCATCCACTGCTCACATAGAACGGCCATCATCTTCTAATTTTTGTTACTTCCTATTATTCTATGTTCTTTAGAATGAAATGTCTTTTATCCTCTGTGTAATATCCTGTAGTAATTTTTACTTTAGACAGTTAGGAAAATAGTTAAGTAGTTTGATAGTTTTGGTGATTACTAACTGTCTCATAATGTATAAAAAGAGGAAAATTTAGAAATAAGGGGTTCGAACTTTGGAGAACCTAGATACTAGGCCACTGTATTCCTGATACAACTGTTGATTAATGAAAGAATCAAAAGTTTTCCACACATTGTTGGGTATGATTTTGTGTCTTCTCTGTTATGTGTCATCATATGTTTTCTTCCTTTAAGTATGGTAATGAAGCTTCAGGTATTTATTTGCTTATGTAAATGAAGTTAAAATCCCTGAAAAGGATGCTCCTATACTTGAAGTTTTTACCTATGCAATTCTTCTAAGTTACAAATAGTAGTTTCTGTGTAAGCCAACATATTATCTTTAACTTCTCCAAGTGTTACAGATAGTAGATTCTGTGTAAAATAGCATATTGTCTCTGACTTCTTCAAGATTTCTTCATTTAACATTTATATTTAGCAATCAAATGGGATTCTGATATTTTCATGTCACCTAAGTATTGAGGGTTAAAAACCAAGTCTCCCAGGTCCTTCATTTGAGAACACAACATACAATTAAGTGATAAACAAGTGATAATCATTATAATCATTAATGTCTTAAGAACAATTTCTAGACAACCAGGAAATTGGTTTCTTAAGGTACAACAATGGAGATGGTATTCCTTCACCTTCAACCCCATTGATAGTCATCACTCAAAACTAAAGGGATAAATAAATTGAAACCCAAGATTTATCGGCCATACGGAATCGTGAGGTGAGTGGGAGAAGTGGCCCATGAACTTGCAATGCCTGAAGGATGTAAACTTCATAGCGTCTTTCATGTATCATGCCTCAAGAAGGCCTTATGGAAGTAGGTAGTCAGCTTCACTAAGCTCCCTCCATTGGATGAGGAAGTAGAGATAATCCTGGTACCGAATGGGATTCTAGAGATAAGAGAGAAAAAGTTGAGGAATAAAATCGTGAGGGAGTACCAGGTAAAATGGAAGGATCTATCAATTGAAGACACCACATGGGAAGGTGAAAAGATGATCAAACATATAGAGTTGAAATTACTTGAGGATAAATAAACTTAGGTGGGGGAACTGTAATATCCTTGACCACTTAGGAGAAATAAGTGTTGAAGAATGTTACTAGTGTTGGTATTTGTAATTATATTTAAAATGTATTTGTGAAAAAGAAAGGAAAATAATTTTTATTATTAAATAAATTGACTTATTAAAGCATGGGTTTCATGCTTGGATCAATTTTTTTAGTCAAACTCTCCATTGAAGACCTCTAGGGTTTATGTCAAGTGTCCTTATCCATGTCACAATGTAAAGAACCCTTCTTGAGAATTATTTATCAAGAAAGAAAATTATTTTAATGTAAAATAGGTCAATTAGGCCTCCACCACCAAATCGGCCTTAAGGAAGGAAAAGTCAGCCTCAAAGGAAGAATTCGATGACCTAGAAGGAATATATATAAGTAGCAACTCGACTCATTTGAAAGAGATTACTCGACAAGTTTGAATTACAGTAGTTAGAAGTAGTAAAAGGTATAAATTCCAAGGGAGAAAAAGGAAAGGGCTAGTGAAAGAGAAGGAGGTCATTATGTTTCTAAGGAAGTTGAGATTCTTTCTCTCTTGTCTCACACATGTGAAGGAATTGAAGCTGTAGGAGGGCCGAAATTGCAGTCTTGAAGCGGGGCCGAAATTACGATGCAATAGGTCGAAAATTTATCTTTGATGTCGTATTAAAGCAGTGATGATGCAGTACTATTACAAATGATCTTTGGAGGTTGTAAATATAGTTTGAGGGCTAACTTGGTGGAGGAGGAAGCCATGCTGGTCTAGTGTCTTGGTCTATCTCATCTTGAATTACTGAAGGAAGAGTTCTTGACTAGGTTTTCCCCTATATAGGGGTTTTTCCTTGGTTGTGTGCCTACATCTGATGTCCTTGATATTCATGTTTTGGTTTTGGTAATTGCTTTATGAACTAAGACAAAATAAGAACATAATAAAGATAATAATAATAATAATAATTTAAATAAATCACAAGTAATTATCACCAAGAGAAAATATTTATGCCTTTCTGATTTTCTAACAATAAGATGGGTTTCACTAGCCTAATGAGTTCTTGTAAGTTAAGGCTAGGAAATTTTTTAATAAGAGAACATGATTTGTCTAGAAGAAACTTTAAAATTTCCTAAGGGGTGAAAAGGGGCCATATCACAGGCTAATGAAAAATCACTTTAATTTTATAAAGTAAAAGACTCTCAAAGTGACTTAATAAAATATTCAAAGGGTAAAATGGTGGCAAAAGTGGCCACTCAATTATAAAAGGGGAAACGTGAGGAGTTTCTCGTCATTCCTTCACTTGCATTTTGGAGAAAATTAGCTCTTGGAGATTCTTTGGAGATAATATTATGGTTTTGGAATCCTTGGTCACCATTGCTAGCTTCGATGTTGAAACTATACACCCTAGTTGGTTCAAAGAGTGAAATTGCTTAGATTTCACCATTGCACTACCAAGGAGAAGATGAAATCTAAAGAACATAAGGAGACAAAGAGGTGTTAATAGTCCATATTCTATTTTTTTTTTGCATATATCATTTTCTTGGTGTAGAGTCCTAGCCAAATCTGAGATCCAAGTTTCCGAATATAAAAGCCCATGTTTAGCCATAGATTCAAAGCTCAAGTTCATCCATAAAGGTTGTGTTTGTTGGATTTTTCCTGGTTGAGTTTCCTTGCTATTATGGGATGAGTTTTATCATTTTATTCTATTGGCTAAATGATTTGAACTTAAGCAAGAACTCGACAACTTACAGATATAATCATAAACACAGAGATGCAGCAGAAAAACACTTCATTTCATTAATAGAAAATATTGAACTATTCTTACAAACAGAATGGAAATAAGATAGCTTAGGCGATGGCAGCTTATCTCTGAGAAAATATGTGGTGGATACATCCCTCTTAACTGAGTTACAATGAGGCTCAAGAGCCTTTTTATTACTGAACAGTAAGAGAAAACCCTAAACAACCAAAACCCTAACCTGAGGAGATGTAACACCAAGAGTTTATGGGCCCCATTGGGGTTAGTTGGGCAGCCAACTTCCTAGGGTCGTAACTTGCTCATATTATCTTCGTTTGACGCACATGATACCTCGTTGGAAAGATATCTCTAAGGACTACAATGAAAAACATGATTGCTTTAGAAATCACTAAGAAATGTTTCCAAAAGAACATCCTTTAGGGCCTCAAAATAGCTCTGGAAGTTAAGGACCCAAAAAACTGTCAAAAATAGTAATTTGTGGTATAAGTAAGGAAACTGAAAAACTAAGAAACAATGGAGAGGGTCCAAGTGGAATAAGAAGGTGACCACCAATATCCTCCTGGATCAGTCCTCCCCCCTTAGGAAGCAATGGTCCCTATTACATTGATTTCCTTCATGAGATGAGGAAACTTCTATTGAACTTGGTCCTTGGTGAGCCATTTTCCTTGGTGAAGGAGTTCACCTGCTTTGACAACTTGATATAGTTGTATCCTCTATTGCCGAGTGTTCTTGATCTATGTGTCCATGACCTGATCAGTTGTGGCCTGTTCCATGCAGTATGGGTTGAGCTATGTTGGTGTGAGTTGTTATGCAATATTGGATGTGTCCAAAAATGGTGGATAGTATGGCCGAAGGCGATCTACATTGAACACTAGGTGCATACCAAGGAACGATGGAATGTTGAGCTCGAAGGCATTGTCACCGGTGTCCGTGGTAATGGTGTATGGCCCATATCGAAGCAGGCAAAGATTGTGGTGGGGTCCAATAAGGCACTCCTTCTGCAAATGTCACCAAACTTTGTTTCCCACCTAAAACTTGTGCAGCACTCAATGTTGATCATGGTGTTGCTTCTACTTAGCATTAGCTTTGTCCAATATATCATGGACCTATTGGCGGATTTTTTGAATGCACTCAATGAATTTTTTAGCCCTTTCATCTCTGGACTGCACGTGATCTGAATCTACTTGAGTGGCTACAAATGGTATGGCCACATCAATGGGGCATAATGGTTGAAATCCCAGGCCTACCTGAAAGGCGTTGTGGCCTTGTGAGCTGTGGAGAACTCTATTGTAGCTCTATTAGACATAAGGGAGACTTTCATCCCATGTTCATGGATGCTTCGAGTTGTATATGCGCAAAATGTGTATTATCACCATGTTGACAACCTCTATTTGCTAATCATTTTGGGGATGGAAATTCATGGACTTATTAAGTTTTGTATCCAACATCAACCAGAGACTTAACTAAAATGCACTAAGGAATCTACTGTCTTGATCTGAGATAATGGACTATGGGATCCCAAAGTGTACCCACACTCGCTCAAAGAAGAGAGATTCTTTGAGTTGTACATTCATAGAATGTGTACAATCATCTTGTTGACAACCTCTATTTGGTAATAAGTTTGGGGATGGAAAGCCATGGACTTACTAAGTTTTGTATCCAACATCAACCAAAGACTTAACTAAAATGCACTCAGGAATCTACTGTCTCAATTTGAGATATGGACTATGGGATCCCAAAGTGTACCCACACTCACTCAAAGAAGAGATTAGTAGTGGCCTCTGTTGTGATACTCTTCTTACAAGATGCCATGATGGCCCTCTTAGAGAATCTGTCTATGACCATGAAAATGAAATCATTTTCGTGCTTAGTAGAAGGAAGGACCGACATATAATCCATGGAGATAGATTCCCAAGGCCGACTAGGAGTAGGTATAGGAGTATACATGCCTTGATTCTTTATGGTTGGTTTGGCAATGGCACAGGTAGTGCAGGATCTAATGTACTTCCCAACATGCTGACGAAGTTTCAGCCAATAAAAATACTTCTACAATACGCCATTGTTTTCTCTACTTTGAAATGTCCAGTGACCCGACTGCAGTGCGCCTTCCAAATCATCTCGGCATGCTCACTTGAAGGAACAAATATGTGTCCCAAGTGGCCTAACAGTGCATCTTGAAAGTAAAAATTTGGAACTTTCTTCCCTTCCAGCAGTGTCTGGTATATGCTGTTGAATTTTGGATCACTCTTGTAAAAATGCGGCCACCCCAATGTCTCATGCTTACAGAAGTTGAGCATAGTGATTAACGCCATGACCGATGGTTGGCTAAGGCAATCAACAACATTATTGGTGTTTCCCTTCTTATACTTAATGTTCAAATGTAACTTTTACAAATAGGTGGAACATTTCTGATGGCGATCATTCTGCAACTTCCCTTGTGTCTGTATGAATTATAGAGGCTTGTGGTCTGTGTGGATGACCGTTTCCTTCACTAGAATGTAATGCTTCCATTGATAGCAGACCGACACAATGCAATACATTTATTTTTCATATGTGGGGTACTTTCATATTGTATTTGAAAGTGTCTCACTGTGGTAAGACACATGATGCCCATGCTGAGTAAGAACCACACCAATAGCATAGTCGGAGGCATATGTCTCAATATCAAATGGTTGTTGCAGGTCTGGTAATGTGAGCATTGATTGATAAGAGAGGTGATTCTTCAACTTGTAGAATGCTCATTTTTGGTTTTCCAGCCAAAAGAACTTTGCTTTTGCTACGCCCTTGGTGACTTGACTTAAAGGCCAAGTGATATGAGAGAACCCCAACACGAACCTACGGTAGAAATTGGCAAGATCCAAAAAGCTACAGAGCTCTATTAGAGTGGTTGGGGCTGGCCAATCCCGAATGACTTGTATCTTGGATGGGTCCACATACACACCCTACTCATCAATGATGCACCCCAGATATTGAACTTGGGTCAGGCCAAAGGTGCATTTCTCCAAGTTAGCACACAACTTGTGTTTTCCAAGGGTTTTAAGGACCTGTCGAATATGGTGGAGGTTCCCTTCCCAACTTTGGCTGAAGATCAAGATGTCATCTAAATACACCACCATGAATGCACTGGTGAAGGGTTTCAAGATGTCATCCATCAATCTCATGAAGGTTTCAGGGGCATTTGTCAATCCGAATGACATGACCAACCATTCAAAAAGGCCCTCCTTGGATTTCAAGTCAGTCTTCCACACATCAAAGAGTTCGATAGGCACCTGGTGATAACCCAACTTCAAGTCAATCTTGGTGAAATATTTTCCCCCCTTGAACTGGTCCAAAAGTTAATCAATTCATGGGATTGGGTACCTATTCCAAACAGTGATCTTGTTCAATGCCTGATAGTCAATACAGAGCCTCGAGGTCCCATCCTTCTTCTGTACCAATACAATCGGGCTCCAATAGGGTGACGAGCTTGGCCTGATGTACCCTTTCTGTGGTAGTTCCTGAATATGGCTCTTGATATCATCGTTCTCTAGAACGGAATGTCAATAGATCACTCCATTGGGCACTAGCACACCTAGGGTTAGATCAATGGAGTGATTGACCTGATAGTGCAAAGGTACCCTTATGGGTGAGGCAAAAATATCCCTGTACTCCTCCACAACCTTGTCCATCTGCTATTATTGTGTAGAGGATCACTACTTGGAATCCATGGCCATAACCTTGTTCTTGCCTTGGGGGCGAATCATAAGGAAAACAAATTTCCTGGCATGGGAAATGATCTTATTGCATTATTTTGCAGTGATCAAAGAGATGGCGGTAGGTAGGGCTACCTCTAGTATCCTGTACAACTTATTAGCCAAAGTAATAATGACATAATGAGGTCTAGATTCATATATAGCATGTCGCTTTCAAAAGTATGGTTGTGTTAACAATACATCAGAAACTTTAAGACGAGCAATGTAATAGAGTACCTCATCCATGAAGGGCCTGATTCTATAAACAAGGCGGCACTGTTGGTTGACACAAAGATCTCATCCTTTGTGAAGCCACTTGGTGGTGTATAGTTGTGGATGCATTGTAGTCTTTATCCCTAGCTGCTTCATGACCTCTGCTAAAATGAGGTTCATTTGGCTCTCAATGTTGATAATGAACTGCAATGGAGAACCCTTCACCCACATTTTTGAGTGGAAGAGCCATTCCCCCTCCTTTGGATCTTCAAGCTCAATTTTCTAGATCTTTGTGGTAGTCAAGGTGGCGCTGGGATCTGCATCAATGATCTGCTTCCCTTTGTCAGATCCCTTATCGAGCTCTAATTCAGAGTTATAACCTGCATCTGATTTGAAAGCCTTCATCTCGACTACCAGTGACTACTTGGCTCGACACTCACTTGTATTGTGAGTGGAGCTCTTATGGAACACAATCCATTTTCCCTTGTCCTTCTTCATCTTCATGGTGTTGTTATTTTCTTGCGGCTTTTTTAGGTTGTCCTGGGTAGCCCCACCTTTTCTTGGTCCTTCGTTCTATGGTTTGGGGGTGCCTTTCCCTTACTTTGGATTCACAAATCCAAATTCCCACTACTTTTGTTTAAACTTCTGCTCAACCTTTACAACGTACCAATACGTTGTGTCGAGTGAGGAGATGTCTAGAAACTCCATCTCATCCTGGATGTACTTGTGTAGATAGTCGTGGTACTTGAGCACCAAATGCCACTAAGTATCCTTGATACCTAGCTTTGTGCTAAGGGTATGGAAAGTATTTGTGAACTCTGGCACATCTTGGTCCCTTCCCTATTGTAGCATGGTCCACTTTATGTATTTATTTTCATAGCTCCTAATAGGGTAATATTGTTCCTTGATGGCATCTTGAAAAGAATTCCAATTGGGTGCAGCTGAAAACAGTGAGGTTTCACTCTCGTCCTTTTTTTAACAGTAGGTTTCCCACTAGTCCTTGACATGTGGGGCAGCTTTGAGAAGTGAAAAAAGTAATCTTTTCTCGATTGGAAAACTCATGACATAAAAAATATCCTTCCAACATATTTAACCATTTATCTACGGTGTCTACATCTACCAAGCCTTCAAATATGGGAATATCAAAGTTAACTTGTACCTTAAAAGGAGTGGTGCGTCCAGAGTGGTTGTTGGATGAATATGCATCACCTATGGGTAGTCGTCAAAGGATCTAGAAAAAGTTATCCATCATCACGTCCCTTTGTTGCTCAAGGGCTTTCTTGAGCAACATTTTGAAAGGATCTCCTACCTCCTTGCCTTTCTTTTCTTCCACCATGGGAGTTCATATGGTTTTTCAAGGTTGATCCTGCAGTGGTTCACCCAGATCAAGCCCTAACTGTATATACCCTGACCTCGTTGGGGACATGCAAAGAAAAATAGAGAAAGAGCAAAGAACTTTGATACCACTAATCCGAAATTAAACATGAACGCAACAACTTACAGTTATAATCATAAACATAGAGATGCAGCAGAAAAACACTTCATTTCATTAATAGAATAATATTGAACTATGCTTACAAACAGAATGGAAATAAGATAGTTCAGGCACTAGTATTTTATCTTTGAGAAGATATGTGGAGGCTACATGCCTCTGAACTGAGTTACAATGAGGCTTGAGGAACTTTTTATTATTGAACAATAAGAGAAAACCCTAAACAACCAAAACCCCAACTCGAGGAGATGTAACACTAAGAGTTTATGGGCCCCGTTGGGGTTAGTTCGGTAGCCAACTTCCTAGCATCGTAAATTGGTCATATTATCTCTGTTTGACATGTACAATACCTCATTGGTAATACCTCTTCATGGACTATGGAGACCAATGCAATTTCTTTAGCAATCAATGAGCAATTTTTCTAAAAAAAAAGTCTTTTAGGGCCTCAAAACGTCTCCGAAAGTTCAGGACCCGAAAAACTACCAAAAATAGTAAATTATGCTACAATTAAGGAAACTAAAAAATTGAAAGAAACAATGGTGAGGGTCCAAGTGGAATAGGCCAGTGGCCACCAATATCCACCTATATCACTAAATTTTCATATTATTGGTTAAGGCAATACACATTACCAATGTTTAAAAACAAATGTTTATCGCTACACAAGGGTTGAGTACTTCCCTTAACATTGGCCAATGTTACCTCCTTTTTGTTGGCATGTTCTTGAGCTTGCAAAGGTGTGAGATTCTCTATGTGGCATGAGTTAATTATCGTATCTCAATCTTGGACTAAGTTCTCGTAAAACTATCAACTATTGGAGGGTTTCTCCACTAGTCAAAGTGTATTCCCTTTCTCTAGGCATGTTGGCTCTTCACCAAAGGCATAAATTCTCTATTCAATGTATTTTTGGAATGAGATATATTATATTTAGCTTATTTTTATTGTTGAGTGAGCGAATGTGACCTCATGCTTAAAGGTTGAACCAATGTCTATAAATCTTGGCAATGAATCTTTGTGGTAAAGTGTTGGAACATTTGCATAAATACTGTGTCTAGATATTGCTAGCATCCATATTGCACCAAATTCTTCTTACCTTTTATGAATTGTAATCTTTTCCAATCTCCATGTAATGTTTTCTATGTTACTTTTTCTTAATTCTAAGTTACCTATACTTGAAAAATAGTGGATTTAGTGGTTGTACCTTTCATATATCAGCGAGAAATAGTAGGTTGAACTATTTTCATGGAGTTGAGTTATTTAGAATTTACCTTTGTTCTTTAAGCATTCTTGAAACACATGAAATGCAATTATAGGACATTGCATACAAATTGTTTGTAGAAACTCGATAATGAGCCAGATAGTTTAAACTTAGAATTTTTGTGGTTTCTTCAAGAAATTCTGAGAATGGAATTTTACATTTGGTCATGCACTATATCTCTAATGTATTTTATAAAATCATATAGAAACTAATGATGCTATTGCATGTATTTTTTTTGGAAAACAATGAAGATATGTTCAACATTTATATAATTTCAAGGAAAATAAAGTGTTATGGAATTTTACCACAAAATAAAGTATATTGCATGTTGTGGTTGAGTGTATTCTCACTCTTATGTCCAACAATGAGATACTAGTGATTGCTTTTTGTCCTAGCAGTGAGCCACCCAATGTTGTAATTGTTCATGGTATAAACCACCAATAATTTAATGGTGCAGCGCTGTTCATCGGTTTGTCTAAGACAAGGAGGCACACAAATGGTCCCACGCATAAGTAAATAAGTTTTTGTCATGCACTAGATGTCTAATGTTTTTTAGAAAATGAACTAGAAATTAATGATGTTATTGCATGAATTTTGTGTGGAAAATAGTGAATATATATGTAGCATTGATATAATTTCAAGGAAAATAAAGAATGTTGGCAGTATACTAGGGCTTCAAAGACTAGTAACTCCTACCACCTAGGTTCACTAGAGCGTTTGTCAAACCAAGGCATCTAGGACTAGTAACTCAATCCAAGTTGTTATAGGGCTTCCTGAGCGTTTGTCCAACTAGGGCTTTCAGAAATTAATAACTCAACCCAAGCTAAAGGAAAGATGAGAACCAACCAAAACAAAACAAAGAAACAAACCCATAATCTCCATGGTTATCTAGGAAATGGAATGGCTATGCAAATCCATAATCACTTCAAGAAATCATCCATCTAGTGACAGATCATGACCAATAAACCGCATGCATATGCCATGCATGCCAAAACTAGTGATGAAAATGTACATGCAACTCGGTACCTGCAAGAAAAACCATTTGTAGTTGTTGATGTTGATGTTCTCTCACACTTTCCTGCTCTTCCCTTACCTTCTTTCTCCAAAATTCCAATTATGTCGCACTCTCCAAGGGTGATCCAAGAAAACTCTTAGTACCCAAGAGTATGAGAGAGAGAGAGAAGAAAGAGAGAGCTCTAAAAATGAACTAACCATGCTTACCCATTAATCCCTAGAAGCCTTTTTATTAATGAGGCCTCTATTTTCTTCATTTTCCTCCTCACATGAAGCCTGTGACCTTTCACCTTCCTTTTCTCCTAATTTCCTTTATTTTCATAAATAAAATGCCAATAAAATCATCATGCCTTTCCAAAGCCTTTTCCCATTGCCTTTTCTATTTTCCTTAGCCATAATAAAACGAATGAACACCCACTATGACATTTTTCCCACTATTCATCTTAGAATATGTGTCCCATCGACCGTGGTATTTTATATATTTTACATGGATTTTTAACCAAGGTTGTTACAGAACCCTCCTCTTTAGGGGAACATCATCCTCGACGTTCAATGACACCTATAACCAATAAGGCTATTGAAAACAAAACATACTGCCCATGGAGCTTTATAACATAGTTCGTTGCAGTATTTACAATTACCATCTACTGAAACATGGCAAGCATACCATTTACTGGAGCTTTATAACACAACTCATTATGAAATTTAGAATAATAACCACATATACACATATACACATTTTCTTCACCCAACAAATAATCATATTGTCTATGGAGCTTTATAAATCCAACTCCATATAGTATTTACAATAAGTCACACATATACACTTATGCACACTTTCTCAACCAGCAAATAAAAGGATACGATGCTTGCATCCGCAACAAGGAAATCCAAAGGCTCACACCTCCACCCTCAAAGTAATAACAGGATTGACTTCCTTCCCAGGAAATCCAAAATCCACTGCCAGATTCAAAACTACATCCAATGTCTAGTGCCACTTGTCCTCTCAGTGAACAGTTATTGACTCTTTTTTATAGGGAACGCTCACAATTTGCATCTGATTCCATATGAAAATGATAATGACCAAAAAAAATACATCTCTGACCTTCCCTTCTCTTCTACACAGTCCCTCAGTAAATCCAGCCACCTCCTTCAATGTAGTCACACACTTTCCAAGTTCCGATGGCACCCCCAACCCAAGTAATCCATCCCTTGGAAAGACTTCCTCACATCTAAAGATATAAAAACCAAGTCATATCCCTACCTTAAATCCATCATACCAATCATAGCATGGTAATGGAAATCAATGGACACCATTGGGTACCAGTGTCCCATAATGGCCCTACTCCTGAAGTGCTTTAGAAGCATAATGATGCATGTTTCAATTCCTTTCACTATTTTTGCTAATTATTGCAGTCAATTTCAACCTTCCAATTCGAAATTTCCATGATTTCTATACCAAGCACATAACTTCCATTAGATTTAAAATAAATTGAAATAAATTCACATCATACCTCATTAGTAGCTCATCAATAATGTACAATTTCAATCCTATTTACTTCCTACCACAACAAGTCAAACTAATTGTTTGATCAAATCCTCATGAATAAACATATCACATCCGGTTAGCTCAAAACTCAACCATCACAATTTAAAATCATGAATCGCATGAAATCATCATAAACCATCATCATAAATCACATGTAACCATCAGAAGTCAGAATCATAGATCACATGCATAATAAAACTAAAATGAAATATTTATACTTATCCTTCATCGATCCTTACTTCTGCCTTTGTTCTCTTTATACACACATTAGATCGGTCGCCACACCCAGCAAACACCTAGTGCCTTCACCTCAACCATGTTCACATACAC
Source organism: Pinus taeda (assembly GCA_000404065.3). Taxonomy (NCBI): domain Eukaryota; kingdom Viridiplantae; phylum Streptophyta; class Pinopsida; order Pinales; family Pinaceae; genus Pinus; species Pinus taeda. Next base: position 111,181 of record APFE030772553.1, on the reverse strand, counting down.
ATAGTGTACATCACGCACATACAACCACATGTGACATACAACACCATGCAATACATGCATCTACACCTAACACACAACACATACACCTACACCGAGTGTACAACACAACACTGTACATGTTCCTACACTCAGTGTACACAACCACACACTACACACACCTACACCCAATGTACAACACAACACAATACATAGACGTACATGGAGTACAACATAACGAATTCACATGTCACAATACCATGACTACACAATGCACATACATAGTACCGCATGCCCACAACATAGCATGAATGACATGCACACCTTACCACATGTCACTAGTACAAAACGGATAATTAGTTACTAAAATTTGCATATAAATGACCATTTTTTAGTCGGTGACCAATAGTAGCTAATTTACAATATCTTATAATGCGACCAGCATTTAGTCATTAATTAGTTGTCTCAATTTTATCATCTATTAGTATATTCAGTCATAAATTTGGTCATTAATCTAGTCGTTGGTTTAGTCATTAATTACTGCAATTAATAACCAAATATACAACAAAATATATTACTATATGATTACCTGAGAAAATCAATTAATGACCAAAGAGATATGACCACAATGGTGGTCGTGTTATACGATACTGTAAATTAGCTACTAATTGATCTGAAATGGATATTAAATCAAGAAGAAAAGGTATTACAGGCTCATGTACAGTAAAATTCCTATATTACTTAGTGCAACGGATCGAAAACATTGCGAATAATATAGACAATTAATAGTCAGAAAACATAAAAAACACACACATCAACACATCCAAAATAATAAAGGAGTTCACCAGACTTCCTGGCTACATCTCTTGGTCTAGATTTTAGTGTCGACCTCTATATTAGGTCTTTAAGAACAGATTTTACAGATGTGAGCTCAATCAGAGCCATAATACAACAAATAGTGATATTACACGGAGATTTCACTCAAAAGAACTCGAGTCTAAAGAGTGCACAGACTCTCCCTCTAGTGCCTCTAATCAACTGTTCGAAGCTGTGCATTTTCTCTAACTCTCTGTCTCCCCTCTGTCTCTGACCTCCCTCTGTGCTGCCATTGAATGGCTTTTAAGCCTATTGGTGATTTCGTTCAATCCCCTTCTCGAGCTATTTGGCTTCCGGTCGCTATCACTTCATCTCCCTGCTAAGCATTTAAATAATTGTTGCAAAATGCTTAAGACACAGGGAAATTGTTTACAAATGGAAGGTTCTTTGGAAGTAGGTGAAAATCCCTGAAAATAAACTTTTCATTCATACACAACAATACACGAAAATACATTGAAAACCAATGAAAAACCTGACCGCAACATTAAAGCCGAACTTCAAATGATATAAAGTCTGCCCTATAATCCTCTCGGGTCTGCCTTTTATTGTTGTTGCAAGCCCTTTGTATTCCACACTATTAATCCATGATCTCCAATCCAATGGCTGACAAGAATTTTAGTTGGCCTACTTGCACAAAGATTACTCACCCAAAAAAAGCAGTTTTCTCTCTCTTGCGGCATGTTACGTGTCAGCCAGTGTATGGAATCGGGTGATGCCCTTCCAATACCACTTATCGCCTGAAGCCTACGTGAAATACCATTTAGCACAGAACTCAAATCCTTCATTGTTTAATTCATAACTCCTTCGGGTCCACGCATATTTCATAGTCTTTGGGTCATTTACCTTTGCTTTGTCGCGATGCGATAAGTCACAAATCGCATATCGTGTGGTCTTCGTGCCTGCGGTTAAGTCCTCCCTTTAACAAATCTGCGATGTGATGTGTAATCTACATCATTGATCTACATGCTTGATCAACAGTCCATGTTAGGTTGCTCGATCTCGATCGCAATTCCCATAAGGCTGCCTCCGATACACTCCGTTGGCCTCTCCCGATGTGATATCTCGATTTAATATGGGTCGTTGATATGTCCTATCTAATGGCTCCTGTGCAATGAGACTTTACGTTCTGTTTAGCTCTGTTTTCCACCATTCTTACTGTTTTTCTTTTGCGATAGTGTTTTCCAATAGTATATGTATATGAAGACTTAGACTTAGAGGTTTTATACAAGATCCATTTTGGATCACACCTTCCCACTAAAAAGATTTTCGACCACCAAAAGTTGGTTTTAGGCACCGGTTAAGTGAGGATACTGCTCCTTCACCTGTCTAACTTCTATCCATCATGCATTTCTTGGATTTTAACCTTTGAGTCCCACTCTCGGGTACTCAACATTTGCTTGATGCGTAGTTCTTACCTTCCTATCTAGAATTGTGTCCTCCTGTAACTCTTTAAGATACTCAGGCAAAAAATCCCCAATAGAAGGCAACTGGCTTGACTCTTTAGGGTCTTCAATCAATGAAGGTTCATACAATCTCAAGTTTTCTACATTAATTACTGAATGGATTTGCATATAAGCTGGAAAATCAAGGCAAAAAGCATTTTCACCAGTTTTATCAAGTATCTTAAAAGGTCCATACCTTATTGGTTTTAGCTTCTTAGCTTCACCCTGCACTCTGTCTTTGCTGATATATAGCTAGACTTGATCACCAACTTGGAAACAATGCTCAACTCAATGCTTGTCATGTCTTGCCTTGTACTTGGCTTGACTTCTTTCCATCTATTCCTGTACTATGTGGTGAATTTCCTAGATTTGTTCAATGAACTTGGTTTCTTTGGCCAGATCACTATGTCCATCAACTTATATGTCTTTACCAAAGACACAATCCAAGGGAGACTTTGGTCTAAAACCAAAACAAGTCTCAAAAGGATATCTTTGAGTAGAAGAGTGCTTGGCACGGTTGTAAGCATGCTCCACATAACACAAATGCTCATCCCAAACCTTGGGATGCTTACTGCAATAGCCTCTGAGCAACTAGATCACTATCCTATTGACCACTTCTATCTGACCATCTATTTGTGGATGAAATGTTGTGCTCTTCTTCAACCTGGTGTCCATCAACTCCCATAGATTTGACCAAAACTTCCCAAGAAATCGAGAATCTCGACCAGATACAATAGAAGTGGGTAACCAAAAATGAACCCATACCTTATGAAAGAACAACTTTTCTATTTGTTCAACTATAACCTTCTTTTTACATGGTATCAAAATATACATTTTAATGAACCTATCCACAAGAACATACAAATAATCATGACCTTTCCTAGATTTTGGAAATCCCCCAAAAAAATCCATGGAAACACTTTCCCAAGGATGAGAATGAATTGGAAGTGGATTGTACAAGCCTAATTTCCGATTATCGAGCTTGCTTGTAGCACACATATTACACCCTTTGATATATCTAGAAACTATCTTATGCATTCTTGGCCAATAACAAAACCTTTGTAATTGTGCAACTCTTTTACTTACACTAAAATGACCTGATATGAGAGAATTATGTGCTTCTCGGATTATGTTAAGTCTTTCAGTTTGTGGAATGCATAAATTTCCCAAATGATATAAGAGTTGTTCCTTTACATAATAATCCAATTCTTCTACTTTCTTGCTATGACTTAAAGTTGCATATACATATTTAAAATCTACATCTTGAGCATACTGTTCAATGTAACTTTCATGCATTACTAAGTTATGCTTAAGTATAGTAGATGCATTTATGATTGGTCTTGATAACATATCTACAACCTTATTGTGTATTCCCTTCTTATATCTGATGACAAGATGAAATTGTTGTAAAAAAACCCATCCACCTATAATGTCTTGATTGCTGCAATTTAGTTTGTGAGTGCAAATATTGAAGTGGTTGATGATCTGTATGTATGATTGTTTCTTTACCCATTAGGTAATGTTTCCACTTTTTCACACTTTGTACTAATGCATACAATTCTTTATGATATATGGGATAATTAACTATTGTAGAAGTAAATGTCTCAGAATGAGAGCATACGAGTTTTCTGTGTTGCATCAACACTACTCCCATGGCATAGCACTGGCATCTGTCTCAATCTCAAATGGATGTTGAAGATCTGGCAGTGCTAGTACTGGTGTTGTACTGATTTTCTCTTTTAAGGTGTCAAAGGCTTTCTGTTGTTTGACTCCCCACTTAAACACCTGTTTCAATCCTGTTAAAGCATGTAATGGAGCTGCAATAAAATAAAAGTTAGCAATAAACTTTCTCCAGTATTATGTTGCCCATAGGAAACTGCTAACCTCTATAGAAAATTTGGGTTTAGACTAGTTCACAATGACTTCAGCCTTAGATGGATCTATCTTCAATTCACCACCCCCTACAATATAACCCAAATAATTTAAAGATGTTCTGTCATTCACATTTTGGCAGTTTTACATAGAGACTTTCTATTTTTAAAACATCTAAAGTTTGTTTCACATGCTTTACATGGTCTTCCCATGTCTTACTAAAAACAAGAATGCCATCTAAATAAACAATTACAAAGTCAGCAATAAATGGTCTAAGTACATCATTCATGATTCTCATAAATGTACCAGGAGCATTAGTTAAGCCAAAAGGCATAACCAACCATTCATAAAGTCCTTTCTTTGTCTTGAAAGTTGTCTTCCATGCATCCTATTCTACAACTCTGACCTGATGATAACCACTTCGCAAGTCTAACTTAGAAAAGTAAACTACTTCTTTCAATTGATCTAATAAATCATCAATACGAGGAAGAGGAGAACAATTCTTGATCATTATATTATTTAGTGCTCTATAATAAATGCACATTCTCTGTGAACCATCTTTCTTTCTCACCAGCACGATTGAAGATCCACATGGTGATGTGCTTGGTCATATAAACCCTTTATCGGGAAACTCCTATACCTGCTTCTTTATCTCTGCATTCTCTAAATCTCACAACCTTTAATACCTATGGCTGTAACTGTTGTTTCATCACCCGAATCTGATCCTGAGTCTTGCTGAATAGCAACAACATTATTTTTCTTCTTACCACTGAACTTCTTAGGTTTCCATTCTCGATGCAAAGACCAGCAGTGTCCCTCATCGTGTCCTTATTTCTTGCAATGAGTGCATGAAGGTTTATCCTTCCTTACAGTGTTTGCTTCCCTCTCCTTCCATTTTAGTTTCTTCATTTCCTTTCTCTTGCTTACAGAATATTTAGATGATCCCCCAACCTTTGGGTTTACATTCTTACCTCTAGCTTCTAGATGTGTGGCTTGAACTAATACATCATCTAAGCTAATGGAATTAAAAATGAGAATAGTATGCTTTAAATAGTTATGAAGACCACCTATATACTTGAATAAAGTCTCAGGTGAGTCCAATGATATACCTAGAGCTAAAGCTCTCTTTTTGAATTCCTGAGTACAACTTCGTACACTTTGACCCTTGAATTGGTGAAGAGTTTTCCAACTCATCATTTCCTACTGCATGTAAGCTAAAGGATAAAATTTCTTTTTGATAGCATAAACAAATTCATTCTAAGTAGAAATGATTTTACGATGTTTTTACAGATCAGCTTGTGTCTTGCCTTCCCACCATACTAGTGCAGTTCCTCCAAGTCGAAGGCTATCTAGTTGAAAAATCTTCCTTTCTGAATCAATGTTTTATACCTTGCAATATACATCAATTTGTCTTATCCAATTATCTAGATTTTTTGCATTGAGTTCTCCATCATAAATTGGCAAATCAAACTTCACATCTAATTTGATTAAGGAAGTTTTCTTCTTCTTCTTAGAAGAGATAGTGTTATGCGAAGAAGATGATGAGGATGATGAAGGTGATGATGGAGGAGATGGTGGAGGATGCATTTCCCCTTTCCCTTTGCCTTTTAGAGGGGAAACTAGAAAAGGTTCCTCTGCTCCTTTGTCTGGTTTGGGCATTGAAGTGCTTTCACCTCGACCCTTCTTAAACTCTAGATACATCTCTTCCACCATAGCTCGAATTGTCATAAAACATTCTATAAACTAAGATTATGATCCCATTGAAGCTTCTTCTACCATTCTCCTATGATAATAGACTCTTCCAATCTCTGGATTAGCCTCAAAAAGTTCTCCTTCTCCTATTCTGAGCTTTAATCTAGTTAGCATTCAAAATCTAGCACAAGCTTGTCTAACCTTAATAAAACCAAACCAAATTCTCTTAGACCACTTGATTTGAAATGTATATTAAATCAAGAAAAAAAAGGCATTCCAGACTCATGTGCAGCAAAATTACTATATTACTTAGTGCAACGGATCGAAAATATTGCGAATAATATAGACAATTAATAGTCAGAAAACATAACAAACACACACATCAACACAGCCAAAATAATAAAGGAGTTCACCAAACTTCTTGGCTACGTCTCCGGGTCTAGCTTTGAGTGTCGACCTCTATATTATGTCTTCAAGAGAAAAGTTTACAAGTGTGAGCTCAATCAAAGCCATAACACAAAAAATAGTGATATTACACAGGGATTTCACTTGAAAAACTTTGAGTCTAAAGAGTGCACAGACCCTCCCCCTAGTGCCTCTGATTAACTATTCAAAGCTATGTGTTTTCTCTGATTCTCTGTCTCCCCTTTATCTCTAACCTCCCTATGTGCTGCCATTGAATGGCTTTTAACCCTATCAGTGCTGTCGGTTCAATCCCCTTCTCGGGTTCTCTAGCTCCCGACCACTGTCCCTTCATCTCCTTGTTGAGTGTTTAAACAATCATTGCAAAAATTTTAAGGCACAGGGTAGCTATTTACAAACAGAAGGTTCTTTGGATGCGGGTGAAAATCCCTAAAAATACACTTTTCGTTCATACATAACAATACACTGAAATACATTGAAAACCAATGAAAAACCCAACCACAACATTAAAGTCGGACTTCAAATGATATAAAGTCCGCCCTATAATCATCTTGGGTCCACCATTTATTGTTGTCGCAATCCCTTTATATTCCATACCGTTGATCCAGTATCTCCAATCCAATGGCCGATAGCCATTTCGAGTGGCCTACTTGCACAGAGATTACCCGCTCGAAAAAAAAAAACAATTTTCTCTCTCCTGCGGCGTGCTACGTGTTGGCCAATGTATGGAATCAGGTGAAGCCCTTCCAATACTACTTATCGCCTAAAGCCTGCCCAAAATACCATTTACCACGGAACTCAAATGATTTGTTGTTTAATTCATAACTCCTTCAGGCCTGTGCATATCGCATAGTCTTCAGGTCATTTCCCTTTGTTGTGTTGCAATGCGATAAGTCACAAATCTCATATTGCATGGTCTTCAGGCCTACGGGTTAAGTCCTCCCTTTGGAAAATCTACAACGTGACGTGTAATATTTGTCATTGATCTACGCGCTCGATCAACGATCCACATTAATTCTCTAGATCGCAATCGCAATTTCCATAAGGCTGCCTCTGATACACTCCACTGACCTCTCCCAATGCGATATCCTGATTTAATATGGGTCGTTGATCTGTCTGATCTAACGACTCCTGTGCAATGAGACTTTACGTTCCGCTTAGCTCCATTTTTTGCCATTCTTAGTGTTTTTCTTCTGCAATAGTGTTTTCCGATAGTATATGTATATGAAGACTTAGAATTAGAGATTTGATACAAGATCCATTTTGGATCACTAATAGTCATATATATGCAAATTTTAGTCATCCTTTGAAATCAATTAATGACCAAATAAGTATGACTAAATTCTAGTCGTGTTATAAGATACTCTAAATTAGCTACTAATATTCGTATTTATGCAAAATTTAGTCATAATTTGTAATCATAAATTTATCATTTTTAGTAGTCATATATCTATTTTTGGTAGTTTCATATTCATTGTATAAACGATTGATTTAGTAATTTATATTCACTTAATTTATTTTCATTCATAATCATTATAAACGATTAATTTAGTCATATACTCATTTTATTTGTGTTTATCATTAATCAATATAAATGACTAATTTAGTAGTTTTACATTTATTTTACGTGTTCATTATTAGTCAAATTAGTGTGATCTTGCTACTAAAAAAATGACATACAATGTGCATATTCATCTAATATGATAATGCAAAGTTACATATGTTAATTACAAGACTAAATAATATCAAGTGCAAATAAAAATAATTTCAACCACATAAATTTTATTATATAAAATGTCAAGTATTACAATGAGTTTCCAACTTAATATTGGTTGGACTACAATTCACATGAAATATTGTTTCATCATTTCAAAATATTATCACTTTGTTGCCAAGGCATTGCAATTGAATTCACCAACTCCGAAGACTTGACCATCAGTTTCTATGTGTGTGTCTTATGCAAGATATTGGATCTAAGGGTATCACTAGACCAGTTCTCTTCTCTCTCAAATTTTGCATTTGTCACTCCAGTGTTATTGTTCTCCTCTTTTTCAGTTTCTTCTTCTTACCATCAATATTAAGTTCCTCTCCTGCAAATGAAAGAAGATACAATGCAGAGTATAAGACATGAAAGACGATGAATACTTGAATATAAACTAAAGTAGACTATAAAATATTTATACGACATATACCTCAACATCAATAATGTCAATTCCATTTTCCCCCATAAAAGAAAGAAACTCAAACAAGTTTTCTTTAGTAGGGGATAATGGCCATATGACCTGTGTAAACAAAGCAAAAAAACATCACCATAGAAAATAACACCTTAGTAACTTAGTTATATTCAACCTTCGGAGAAATATTAGGCACAATCATGCCAACTAAGTTACATGTTAAAAAGTTCAGGTTGTAGATAACTTGTTAAAACAAATAATCGGAGGTGTGATGTTTAACCCTTATCATTTTATTCACAACAACATTTCATTCTTTAATGCATGCACTTGGTCAAGTATATAGACAACATGTGCTCAAATAACAACATGAAAGCAAACTTTTTTAATAGTCATGAAAATATTTTAACACAAAACAACTAAAAGGATTTCAATTAATATCATGTAATACTAAATTCATCTTCAAGATTTGGATGTTTTTAAACTAGAAATGATACCAAGTATTTTCAATTTCATAGTTAAAAGACAAAACAAAATATAAATATAAATTCAAAATACAATCAAACAATAAAGAGATTATATCATGGAATGAACATTTCAATTATAAGAAATGTGTTTACCTGTCTACCAGTGCCTTGTCTAGCATTCCTAAAACATTTTATTTCACAACATAACCATGAGGTGAAAGAATCACAACATTAAATACCATAGGAATCCCTACTAGAAACATTTCCAAAGTCGATGGCTCAGGTGCCTAAAGGATCTCCAACAAAAAATGAATCATATCTAAGACATGCTCTGCATTGTCTCCCAATCCTTTTTCCAAACCTATTTCCTATAACTTGCCCACACCAGAGTCAAGTAACAATCAAACGAAGGCATTGACATTTTTTTATTATCTTTTATATCTATAAAATTTGAATCTGATTTGTTTCAGGAACATATTAATTCATATTTAAATATTTCATGTCGTGAGAAGGTATCAATCAAGTATATAGGACATCATAAAAATCAACCTTAATAAGGTCCTCAAACAATTCCTACAATATCAATTTTTTTCTTGTTGTGATATCTTGGTTAGAAAAAATAACATATCTTCAAAAGAAAAATCCATATATTACTTGTTAAAATAAATCCTCTAACTTTACCAAAGTGTATTATAGCTTGGTTAAACTATGTATCCTTTCATTCAGCATCAATTTCTGCAAGATAAATGTCACACATTATTGTTTCCCATTTTTCAACATGCTACAAATGATAAATTGAAAGTCACATAAAACCAAGAGCAAACCATTTTCTACCAAAACAAACAAACAAACAATGCCTCTAATAAAACTTCACACCTCAGAAATTACTCTGCCACATGTCTAGGCTAAAGGTGATATTTTTTTAATCAACTTTAGTTCATACTTAATAAGATATTTGTATATTTATTGCGATGTCAATTTGGTGCTAGAAGCAATACATAAATCTAGGTTATTATCAGTCAAATTCAATTATAATTCAAAAAAAATAACATTGCAAGATAGTGGAGAGAGAAACATTTTCATAATTAGGCTTCTCTATTTTAGTTTGATTTGAGTTGATTTTGTATTTGCATGTATAATTTTATCCAAAAAGCAAAATAGAAAGATAAGAATCGAAATAGCCCTATGAATTTTTAATCAATTCATATTATATATCTCTAAAATAGTCAAGCCATCCTTCTCTGCCATTTGATAGAGATTTATTGTGGATAGAAGAATAATGAATTAACTATTAAATGCCATGATGCAATATATTAACCAAAGAAAGAAAAAATGACCTGGAAGTCGTATTTGTGTGCCCGAAGGAAATCCAATAATGGTTGCATGCTTTCTTTATCATGAAATACTATTGGAGATAAATGTTGGTTAAAAATTTGAACTCCATTACCAATGGAAGATGATTGTGTTGGGAAATGAAAGGATGCATTGAAGGGCTCAAGGTATAGCTCCAAAACATAGTTATCCCTGTCACTACAAAATACAAAGTTGTCATCATTTTCTTATCCAAGTAAAAAGAACACTGACTCTGTATTTGTGAACCTATGACAATATATGGAAAAGAGAGAACTAGTGTACCCTAGAGCACCATATCTCTCTCCTACACAAATACTAGTGTACCCTTAACGCTATTGTAAAAACCACTAAAGGATGTCATTTTTTATTATACTTAACCTTATTTTATGGTTATCCAAATACAACCCTCGTAAAGGAAGAGCATTGTGGTTGGAACACTATCCTATATGAGAATGCCATGACCCCTATCCTAAGCTTTATTGGTATCCAGGAGAAAATCCAAAGTGTAAGCTGCAATGATGTGTAAATATGGATTTAATTCGCAACCTTGTCTCGTTAACTTGTGTAATACAATTATGTTCAATGGTTTCCAAGTCACACAAAAATGATTGATGCATTATTGAAAAGAGATTTGACTATTTAAACAAACTTGTTGGCAAACATAAAACGTGTTAGCATATGGAGGGTAAATTTTGAATCTACCCTATTTTAGGGTTTATCATAATCAATCTTCAGCAACAACATTTCCTAGCTAGTTTCTCTAGCCAACACCATAGATTCCCACACTGTGATGATAGTAACCAAATTGAATTTGCATTCAATGAAGTTGATCTTATCAAACCAGACAATACATGTAGCTACCTTTTTGGCCCTCAAAAGACAAGGGTCTTTGCGAGAATCCTATCAGATACATTCAGTAGGATGATAAGCCTCCTACTACCAATGGAGTTCTTTACTGAATTCCTAGGGATAAACTTGATCAAGGCATGATTCTAAAGGTCACCCATCCTACCAGAATGGAAGATCTCCATACCATCATTAGTCGGTCATGCCCAACAACATCCCACATCATTTTTGAAAATTCAAAAGGAAAACAATTGAGCACAAGAGATTTCTTGTCCATCTTGCAAAGAACTTTAAATAGTTCTTATAATAATCATCACTAATCATGTATCTATTTGTAGAGAAAACCTTGGTTGGAGCAACCTTCCGGCAGGATTCCTTTGTAGCCTTGACATGATTAGTGCAATCATACACAGAAAAAAAATTGTGGAAGTGAAAACAAACATGGACCTCAAACTAGAACATAAGTGAGAACATGTTGAAGTTAAGAGTGATCCTTGTAATGGTCTCTTGTAGGAGTGGGTTTCCGGGCTTGAGCATTCAGTTAGGTGTATTGGGATTATAAAGTCAGGGATGCTATTGATAAATTTCAAAAAATTATTGACCATATTTATTAATTTTCTCATGCTTCCATTCTATCAACCCTGCGTGTACTGTGATTTTGAAATATTTCTCTTGATAACAAAAATATATTCCTCCTTTGTGCTGATTTAGAGTTGGTTCTGGAAAGCAGTAGTGGAGGACAATCAAAGACAAAATATTAGAGACAAAAATGTGACAATCATTTCCATTGAAGAATAGTTTTTTTAATATAACCCTTGCTTCTGAAGTTTTCTTTTCCATTTGGGATAGGTCCATCACTTTTCCTAAAAGTCAAACAATCTCTTGACCCCAACCTTTTCTAGAATATGCTAAGAGATGATACAAGTTTCTGCTGCAATATCCTTGATAGAGTGGAGCTTTGTTATCATCTCTATGTGATCTATCCTTGGCTCTTTCATCTTCATCAAATTCTAGAAAACTACAAATATTACAGATCTTTTAATAAATTTAATGTAAAGTTTCATTTGGAATAATGATTTGAGATTATCATTTATGTATGGATGCAAAAGAGCAACAAAAAAGGGCATCAACAATAGCTCCATAAAAATTTTGATATAAATAATCCTACCACAGTGTCGGAGCTCAATGTCTTATACCCAGGGTTTTGATTTTGTTGAGAAGTATAGAGCCTCATTGGCTACCACCCCACCTCTATACCTTTCCTTGCATTTATGGAAAATCCATGCTTTGAATTACAAATCAACAGAAGTTGAGGCCAATGCCATTCCGTAAATACACCATGTCATAGGAGATTGCATATCTCTTATGTCCCTATCATTGGATTTTACCAGAAAAAATTGTCAACCTGAATCCATGCCCTCTATACTACATATTAACTGATACAATGGAAGTGACCTACCCATATGGAATGTAACATGGAATTCTGCAAGCATTATGGGGTGTGATGTTTGTGGTTCGGTGTACATTTTTTGATATTTTCCAATTTATGGCTATGTTCCTATGGATGAAAGACAACAAAATGCTCAGAGGTCCTCCAAGGGTAATTCATCATCTGAATACCCTTGCTCATGTTAAGGTCGTTCTTGAGGGCATTTCCATCGTCAGAAAGGCTATTGACAGGGTTTTTATATGTGTTTCCATTCTTAGGTATTGCACTACTTTTGGCCTTGCATTTTGAAATCTTTTGGGTAATAACAACATCTTATCTTATAATCAACATTTCATTACTATACAGACTGTTGGAAATAATACTGAGAGGGGGGGTGAATAAGTATTATCACGTCAATAAAACTTTTTCATTTCCATATTCATATTCATATATGCTACTTCCACAACTTCTTATGATTCAGTTAGATGATCCTTAATGAGGACATTAGAACATTATCAACCATATTAACAATAAATAGGTGCAGTAAAATAGAACAGATCATCACACATAAGTCACACACATGAACACCATGATATAAGGTGGAAACCCAATGTGGGTGAAAACCACCTGCTGCAAGTCATCTCAATCTTCTTCTTAATAAGAAAATCAATTTACAATATTTATGTACTGGTGCAGTCTTATACCAGTACGCAGGCTTCTACCTGCAGAGAGCTACAACCCCCATAGTTCTTGTACTAGCCGATCCATTTACTAGTATGTAGGCTGCTACCTACTACAATGCTCTAAAGATTTCAACTGCTACTAGAAGGGAGCTACCACCCCCTTAGTTCTTGTACCAGCTAAGATACTAGTACGTAGGTGCCGGCCTACAATCTTCTCTTCTTCGGGTACCACGTTTCATTAATTTTCATACTGGATACACCTGAAGCACAACACAT
>APFE030772553.1:47593-87581 GCA_000404065.3 Pinus taeda | reverse complement strand
AGTTACGACTACCTCTCATGGAAATGGTCATACGTGAATGACTTACTTAACGCAGTTGAATCCCAAAAATGATATCTAATATAATGCACTGCGTAAACCCCCATACTTAAATTCAAAAAGAGTCAAGGGATCTCTACTTGAATGGTTCATGAGGCACAATACTTGCTAAGGTTTTGCAAATGGGGTAGCAAGCTAAGTGGGCTTGATTGTGGGGAAAAACTCCACAGTTAAGCGCGCTTGAGCCAGAGGAGATCTGGGATGGGAGACCTCCTGGGAAGTCCTGGTTACCGGGTGCAAACCCCTGAAGTGATGATTGATGCTATGTGATTCGTTCTCCACATTTCACTAGTTTCAATCCCACTTCTTCACCCCTGTGAGCATCACCCGATGCAATGAGTGCTAAGTGAATTATTCAAAAAATCATGAGAAATTAGTCAGTTATGACTACCTCACATGGAAATAGTCATACACGAATGAATTACTTAACGCAGTTGAATCCCAAAATGATATCTAAGGCCAACATCCTTAAATCATATCTCCGCCAATATAGCGTGAAAAGCTCTGAAATTCGGACCCAAGGTTCAGCGCGATTTCTTCTCAAATGGGTTGTTTTTTTAGCTTATGAAATGTCGCAGAAAATTTTTTTATAGCAAAAATTCCACGATGACCTATTTGAAGCAACGAAACCCTAGAATCCAAAGCTCTGATACCAAATGTTATGAAACCAGCTCAAGAAAAGATAGACAATATATATCAATGCCTTAGAATTCAGCCTCTTCGAGGGGGAAACCTCATTTATATTACATAAATGAACAATTCTTGGATTATTCAAATGAAAAAACCTCCTTTCTATATATAGGAGTCTAAGGAGTCACAATATAACCCAGCCGACCTAACAATAATAATATAAAGCCACAAAATAACAATAGAGGGATTCTATGGGGCACAGTAATAACAATATGGGGATAATAGGGGCACAACAATATTAATAAGGGTCGTAACTACAATAGTAATGGGGTAATCACTAGTACTATAAGGACCCAACACAAACTCAGTGGCTAGCTCCCTCTAACACTTGATCATTAGAGGCTTACTACCTATCAAGAATAGATTGTCAGCATATAATGCCAAAATAAAAGGAATACCTTAGACCAATTTTTTGAGGTTTGAATCGGAACTGCTTCCAGGCTTCACCAAGTAAATTTCAATGCGAACATGCAAGGTTCAGAGATATTTTTTCAAACCATTCCATTTTTTCTACAATCATAATTGTAATAAAACCAATATGATTAGCCTCAAGAAAATAAATATTACAATAAAATCAACCAAACCTTATCATCATGTCAACAATTTTCATTTATCAAGCAATATCAAACTTCATCAAGCCATCCACATGATCAAAATTATTTATGTTACTAAATGCATACACCATGGATATTATATATATGTTTATGTCATCCATTCATTCATAATAAAAATCGTTGCATACTACATACCCTTGCAAACACAAGATAATACAAACATTCACATTCTCTATAATAATTCAAACATTATGAATACCTTAGAAACTTCCCTATCCATAGAATGCTTCTATCACCCACTCCATGTATGAAGGTCTATCATACTCTTGGTGTGCTCTTGATCTTGTGGATAAGACTTCAGATTTTGTGACCTACACGCACAACCGTACCCATAAGCCTTCTTCCTTTCGGTTGTGAGGCCTATAATCACACTCTTAAGCCTTTATCCCAATAGTTGAGGATTAAACTAGGAGAACCCTTCTCTACTCAAATCATAACTTGCCAAAATCTTTTCAACAACATCAAATGGTTATTTATAACCAGAATCCTACCTTTAATAGAAAAGTGTCATACTTTCAAATAATGATAGGTGATAAAATATCATGAAGTGTTTCTCCCTCTAAATGAGAAGCCTTTTCAATCATCAAAATCAAATTGTCTATCATAATATTGTCATGTTACAACAAAACTGTTAGATCACAAACTATATCAGGTTCTCATACATATATCATATCAAGTCATCATCATAACATCAAACATTCATCAAGGGTTAGTGTCATATAAGAGTATCTTCATATGTGCATGATCATCAAGTTAGGGCATCCAATTCAACCACATGTTATATTTACTAAACATTACCAAGATCAACAAACGAATCAATATTATTGTCACACTTTCATCATGCTTATCTCAAGCATTAGCAACAATATCAAGATACCATACATAAAAAACAATGTGCAAGCCTTCTTTATGAAATTAGGAAATCCATCATGTTTAAAATGAAATATTCTTGTCAAATATCAAGAGAAACAATATATATCGCATGTAACATAAATCAAACTTACTTTCCTAGTGTTGTCACACGCTTACCTTACCATCCAATGTTGCAACTTACAACCTTGTAGTATTCATGTACCTTTGCAACTTGTAACACTTATTTTTCATTGATAGTTGTAACTAATCACTTCCTGAACTAGTTATCTTTTCTTGCACCTGAAATGATCCTCAATAAGGAGCCACTCATCACATCTCATCAAGAGGTTATAAGTAAACACAGACTCAAAAATTCAACTAGGAATAAATAATCAAATTAATAATCATAAACGAAAATGTAATTACAAAGAGGTAACATAAATCTAAAAGGTACTTATCCTTAACGAGAGACATTATCTCCCTCTTGAACCAAAATTCAAGAGTCCTTACTATCCATTATCCATATTGTATTGAATATATTTCAACCAACTTCATCAACAACTAGGCCTAATTGAGACTATCCCATCTAAGGTTACATCACTCCTGTCACAAGTGCTAAAACATCTTCACACTAATCATGCTGTAAAACTCAAGCCACTATCTTATCCCTGGGTTTCTTCCAAATACTAATCTCATCAAACCCTAATAAAAAAAAATCTATCATTTCCTTCAAATCCTAAAATTATTTTAGGTCTCCTCCATCTACCCTTTCTTCCATCAAAGGTGACTTCTGAGTGGTGATCTCAACAACCTTTTTTTAGACCAGCTCTAATACCGTGATCATTTTTCTTAGGGATTATTGTTCTTTGCTTTAGATAATTGTATTTTATTATTTACATATAGAATTCACACCATAACATCATAAAAATATTCATATTTACAACGTTATTCACCAACATATGCAATTACATAGAAAGAACAACATCATCATCAATGTAGTGAAACATAAGGAACAATAGAGGAAAAGCATTCACACATAGAGACATCATGATTGTTTGGAGATCGAGGAAAAACCCACTATGGGGAAAACCCTTTCAAATTATTCTTCTTATTAGATTCTCATTGAATGATTAAACAAAAGGGAGAGTACAATTATCCATATCTTCATCCATACAACTATCCAAGAAAAAAATTGAAAAATGCTCAAAGGATGATTCCAGCATATGCGTTGATCAGATACCAATTCACCAGGATGTAGTCAACTTTGGATATATGCGCTCAAATGTATAAAATGTAAAAAAAAAAAACCTACTTTCCGACCACAAAGAAGGCATGATGTGCGTGCGACTAAAAGGGTTCAACCAAATGGATGAGTTGTTCTACATGCTATTAAAACCAAAATTTCACTGTGGTAAGAACACTTACTCTACAACAAGTAACAATAAATCATTCTCACACATTCCACAAGATATATTCATCAAGATATGAGGCATGAAACACTCGCACAACATTGAATCTGCACACAAGACTTTTATTACAAATTATTTCAACCAAGCTATGATACCAATTGCAAAAATAAATGAAAACAAAATGATAATATCACAGACAAACAAACTTGGCAGAAAAGGATTCAATCCTTAATTCATTATCTCAATGTTTAATGATACATATATTTATAATATAATTAATAAAACCACCCACATGTTCTCACCTTGATACCTCATAAAAGAGATAAACAAGAATGAGAGAAAATGGGTTCGAGCCTCTAGAAAATAGGATCTAGGATCTAGAAACTTTAGAAAATACATAGGATAAAAACATATCCCAAGATGAATAACGTGGTATACTTTGGAATTTATGATTGTAACATGAGAAAGAGGCTAACAATAAGGACAAGCATAAGTTCAAGGGGGCCATCCCTTTTCCATTGATGTTGAAGGGGGTGAAGTTGAAGGCAAAATGCGAATTGTAGACATGGGAGTTCTATTGCAGAATTAACTAAGGGTTTCCATCAATGATAAGGGGGGTATTGTTGGAAATATTATTTTCATTGATATCAAAGAGAGGGGGATCCTACTTATAACCAATATAAATATTGGAAAATGAAGATTGTTTGAAACAATATTCATGGAATTTTGATGCCCCAATTGGATACTCTATATTTGAAGACAATTTTTCTCCATTTCCCTAGCTCAAATTAGAGCATAGTATATATGGTTGTGTTGAAGCCTCGAAAATCGTTGCTTCAACATGGGGACAAACCACACAGTCTGGACCTTGGTTGGTAGCTCCTTTTTCGTTTGGAGTAGTGGCTTCAACTGGGGATAACGGGACCGGTTTCCAAATCTATTTTATGATTGTGCTGATGGGGTGATATGTGATATTTTGGAGTAATTTTTAAGCTAGAAGTAAGCATTTTATCCTAATTTAAGCACTATCTAATTATAACTATACCCGGGAGTAAATTGATGTATGCGATCTACAATAATGTCTAAAAGCAATTGATAATAAAGATCATTCAATTGCAATGAGAAATGAATTCATTTTAACAATAATTGTTTCGTATAAAACGTTACCCGAAACAATTTTGAAAGATATATCACATAAGAAATTATTCATGTATTCAGCATAAAATATAGATCATCATCATACAGAAGTGAAATAATGGCAACCAAGATTCAAACTTTCATACTTAAACAACTTGAAGAGAAATTATTGCTTGATACATAAGTAAAAAGAATTACGAGATAAAAGTACCATTTATAATACGTCCTACTCATGTGTTTCAACAATATTGATCTACTTTCACTTCATTCAACACCATGTGAGAGTAAAAAAGTGCAATTTCAGTAGAAGATGCTAGATCAAATAAAAATAAATCTTGTTCCATTAATTTCACTAGAACTTCCTCAAAGGGATAGAAGTGCATGTTTTGAAGATTATTTCTGATAAAATTTATGGACCCCTCTCTAAATGCATTAGAAGGGTTTAAATAATTAAACTATAAAACTAAAAATAGATTATTACAAAAAAATAGTTGAGGGGGTTTAAACGATCTTCCTCAAATTATGCAAAATAAAACCAAAATAGAGATGAGCATGGTGACTAATTGTTCTGCATTTGATCCTTTAGATCGCAAATGTCTATCATGGGTTTGAACTATGTCAATTGGCCGATTTCAGCTTTCAACTGTCCAGTGAATACGGTGTCAGTTAGTGCTGGCACCATTTTATCTATAGAAGTGGTTAGGCATCGCAGGGTCATCCACTGGCCATGAGGTTTTACCAAATGTTGCCAATATGCTTCCCAGTTTAACTTGGTCATTTGCCTAATTTCTTCTTCTTTTTCTTCTATTGCATATATCCACTATAGTTCAAGCTGTTTTACATTAGGAAGAAAACTTGGAATGGATTCTGCCACAAGGTTAGTGCTATGTAAATTTTTATTAATATTTTTTATGACACTATTTGCTGCTGCTGCCGCATTTGTTGTTGCCTTTTCTGCCTCTTTAAGCTGAGAATCCCAGTTTGCAAATAAGATTTATTTATGTGACTCCTCTAGTTTAGGCAAGTCAGCTTTTCTCCCATCTTCTGAATTCTGCCGGGTGATGAAGTCGGATACCTTTTTCAAGATTTCATCATATTCAAGTCTCATTTCCATGACTTCACTTGTCAATTTGTCGCTTGTTTCGCAATATGAATTCAATTGTGAAATCTTTTGGCATAATAGTTATTCTTGGTGCATTAGTTGGGAGTTAGGACCAAGCGCTTTAGTAATACATTGATCAATTTTTGGATCATCTTTATGTAGATCAGTTATTCCCTGTATTTACGCTTCATTCTCTACTAATATGGTTTGATTTTTTATTTGCATATTCTCAAACTCTTGTTCTAGCTTAGATAACTGTATCTCTATCTATTGGTCAAATTTTGATTGCTGTAATTGTTGTTCAAGTAACAAAATTTTATCTTCTTTTTCTTTAAGTAACATTTCCACCTCTGTTGCTTTGTCAATGGTTGTTGTAGCATAGGCACCTGCAAACTATGAGCGTCTAGTAAGGTTGGCAGATAGGTCGATGGGTGAGTCTTTCCAGAGAACATCCATTAGTTCATTATCAAGGGTAGTAACAACTGTAGAATCCAAATTCCTTTGTATTTTAACAACGACCTTGTGTTGTGAGATATTAAACACATCCAGAGGGGGATTCTCCTCTATTCTTAAAACAATTTCATAGGTGGGGGTAACTGTAGTGCTGTTTTAATCAACCTTAATTGACTCAGACTGCAACATTAATTGTCAACCCAAGGTAGGTCTTTTTGTTTCAATGGAGTTTGCACTATCTGTGCCGATACACTCTAGCAAAGCATAAGAAAGTGTAGAGAAGTTGTAAAAGGTGTCATTGATCTAAATTGTTGAACCAAACCATGCCTGTAGATACAAAAACACTCTACAAAATTAATCACAACTCGCAGCTATTGAAATAAAGGCGCGCCACACAAGAACTAACATCTATTCCAGCTAGTTACTATTGCTTTATTGATTAACTCTATGTAACAACATAACATAAATAGAAACAACAACGAATGAAATACAGAATTTGTACAACAATAATGAAAAACCATAAATCAATCAATTGAACTGAAATGTACCCTACCTAATCATTGCAATCCCTACCAAAGAGGAAGGGCCTTCCTCCTCAGCAGGGCGCAAGAAGAACACAAAAAGTGATTAACGAATCAGTTGGAAAGAAATAACAACATCACCATGCCAATTGATATTAAAATAAGTTCAGAAACTATAGAAACAGAGTAACAATACTCCTCTATATGTCGCCTTTGATACATAAAAAGTCGAGTCTTTTATAACTATTACATCCTGAAAATTAGAAAACAGATTAGTCATGAGAATCTTTGATCCAAAAATAAATAAGTTGCAACCTACTGCTAAATAAATATACATTAGTTACAACTACTTGAGTCTTGTTGCCTCAAAAATAAACAATCCTACTGCCAACAACTGTTATGTGGAATAGTACCCATATTTCCAGCTTCGGTGCAACAGTATTGAGCAAATGATGGTTCGAGATGATGCAACATAATTGATGACAACATTGTTGGTGTAATGATGGATCCATGCGAGGTGTAATAGCACCCGATGTGTAACAACACCGATGTGTAGCAGCAATTTGTAACAACAGCTACCTGTAACAAAAATGATCTATAACAGCACCTATTATAGTAGCAATATGTAACAGCGAACTGTTCTACCCTTTCCTGTAGTTAACTCTTGCTGCATGTCTGCTTCCACGAGTCAACACCTAAAAAGATAAACTTCCCTACATACTCCTTCAATGCTCGTCCAGTTAGCCACAAAAAGGAATAAAGCTTCACATTTATTCGGTAAAATACAACAAAGTAACATGACAGTAAAATGGATTAAAAAGGTAAGAAAACAGGGAGTTTGGTCATATAAAGGCATAGGTCTAGAGGATAGAAAGGTCAAAACAAGGGAAAGAAGGTGCAGAAAATGGCTGAAAAACCACACCCAACATCTCCCCCCGACTGAAGCCACTACATGTCCCCATGCAGAATTTCAGACCCTTCTATTGTGCCCTCGATGGAAATGTATAAAATTGTATGCAACAGTAGTATCATTGCCTGGAGCTCTAAATTCTTGGTCGGCCATTAACTCACGTGGCCAGGATTCCTCTTCATAATAACATAACTGGTAATTGGGTTGATACTCCTCCAATGGAAACCAAATCAAAGGGAAGCTGAACCTGAGGCCAATCCAAAATGCCCCTAGTGTTAGCACAATCTAGGCATATTCCAGCACCCGTGAAATAACATCCACAAAGTTATACTCAAATGGGTCCCCTTCCTGCAATTCTACACTGCAAGCCTCAATGCACTTGAGACATACGAATAGTGCTTGGCTCCTCATGTTTGCAAACAAGTTGATGTAGACCCTCATGATCTTTCTTCTGTAGTTGGCCAATTGATCTCTCCATTCCAGAGTGCTCAGGAACTACCTGAAATCTGGCCAGAGTTCATAGGCCATTCCCGATTCAGCCCAGACCCATAGTGTTGTCCTTTCGTCGTTGGGCTCTATTGTCTTCTTAGCCAGTTGCCACTCAATTTGATTCCTCATAAATGAGAGGAATGCTCGCAATTGCAAATCTTCCATGAAAGAAAGGATAGTCACCACCATCTTTGTGCTCATGTATTCGCACATCATGTTGTGCAAGAACAGCTCGCACAAAAAATTCTAATCATCAAAATCACAGGACTGAAAAATTTCCAAAAAGGTGCAGATAAAAGAACCCAAATAAGACCTGTTATCATAAGCTTCCCTCAACTGAAATAAATAGTAAGGTTCCCACAGGAACACAAGGTATGACGAGGACGTTCGCCTGCATGCTACCAGGTTTAGAGTGAGGTCACAGAGTTTGTTCGTATCAAATGTTAGGTCAGAGACCTCCCATTGTAGTTGATACAATTGTTCATCCTTTTTCTTCATCATTTGCCTCCATGCCTCCTCTTTTCTTTCCCATTCTTCCTTCAACCATTTCTCTTGCAGAGAATCCATCATCTTCTTATGCACATTGAGTGAAATCACTGCCTCTTATAGAGAGCGTGCCAACTGCTTCCACTTTTGCAGTTCTACCAATAACAACAATTTTTCAGAATGCCATCTTTCAATAGGACCCGGTGTTTTCCCACATGCATCATGAACTAAAGGTGTAGCATCCTCCTGAGGGAGAAACTGTCCCACCTCGGTTGTTGGTTCTTGTGTAACAGCAACTTCGTAAGTGGGTTTTACCACAATTTCTTTATTTTCCTAGTTAGCCTCCATTCTTACTATTGGTTCTTGTGTGGCAACAGTAATATCCACAAGTTTTTTCTCAGCATTTTCCTTCAGACCAGATATGGTCTCTGTTGCTGGTTCTTGTGTAATAGCAGTAGTGACCATTGGCTCATGGATATTATATATCTCTTCCTCCACTTGGCTGATTTCCTCCTCCATTGTTGTTCCTGGTGAAGCAGTAGTGTCAGCAAAGGGTTCTTGTGTATCCATTGCTTGATCACTCTCTGTGGATTGTGTTGTCTCGGTTGCTGGTTCTTGTGTATCAGCAACTTCCTTGACAAGTTATGGTGTAACAACTTCCCAGTTTTCGATTTGATTCTCCCTCAAGGTAGTATCTGTTGCACATACTTTGAATCCAGCTTCCACCAACTTCTCAGCATGGGCTACACAAAGAGTTCCCAGGATTTCTCCCCTTCTAGCCCTCTCCACAACCTCTGCCAAAGTATCCAACGCTAGGGCTCTTGGCTCTGCCTTTACTACTGCTAGTTGTTCCCTTAATTCCTTAATCTCTTTTTCTAAAATTTCAATTTTCGATAGCAAGGACTCGGTTTCGCTCTTACCAGGTGAAGGAGGTTTTCCTAGCTGAGCTTGCCCCTCATCCTTCTGTTCGACTGCTTCCTTGTTCTTTCTCGACGTAGACGGGGACTCTGTGTATCCACTGACCCTTATCCTCTGCTTCGGCCTTGTGCCACCAATTGGTTTATTCACCGACTTCTTATTGATCCTCACTGTCGAGGATTGTGGTTTCTCCTTTGTTACCTCTGGAGTTTCCCCAACTGTCTCTGTTTGCCTTTTGCGAGTAGTCCTGGGCCTTTTGCACATGAACCCTTCCCAATTCTTGCCTTGCTGGCTCAAGGCATCCAACATGATGAGTTTAATAAATTCATGGTTTGTAACACGTGTTTCTAGATGTGTAGCCATTTTCACAATTACAGCCATGTGTCTAATATTGCCCAACAAGAGATATGGCAAGTTAATCCACTACTCATGGTGGATATGGTTTAGCAATGGGAAATGGTAATTAAACACAATCGTTTGTCTTCCCTCACAAGTAATGTACTTAATGAGGAAGAGAGCAACATCCGCCCATGGTTGGGGGAGTGACAGCCTATCAATTCCCCTACCCTTCTTAACCAGCAACTCACTTTCTTAAAGAAAATACCCTTTTAGCGAGGGGTCATTAACCTTCCTAGTAAACCATCTCTTCCCTTCTTTTGGAAACCCTGTGACTCTGGCAATAACTTCTTCCGTGACCTCCAATTTCAGTCCTTTGAATTCTGTCTGGTTTCTTTCCAGTTTCTTTGCAAATTCCATGGCCACACCATTATCTGATCCTTCCAATTTCTGGAAGAATTCGAACTAGCCTGCATCTTTTAAGACCCGGCATGCCTCAGGATAGTTCTCCAAAGCTTCTATAGTTCATGGTTCATGTTGTATTGTTTCTCCACCCATTGCTTTAGCAATTCAATTTTGTTTCACCTGCTTATCTTCTCTTCGACACACACTTTAGCTATTTCAGCCTGCACTGCTACCTTTCCTCCTCTCTGAGCACTCTGAATAGGGATTCAACACTTCCAATAGGGGTAAATGACAGGGTGCTAGGGTGGCGCAGGTGCAAATCTGGATTAAGATTTGGCATGCATGGTTCATACAACTTAATGATTTTTTCTTTAATGGTGAGTCATGGGGAGGTCTCGTCAATAGTGCCCTTACCCTTTTTGGTATGATTTGGTATTAAGTAACAGTAACTCCTTGGTCGCATGCCTTAGTTACTGGATTTTTACAATAATTACAAATCATGTGACAGTCATGTCGTAACATGATTCCTCCCCCCCATCTTAATTATGACAGTCATCCTCGATGACGTACGTAGGTGACATGGGGCAGAGTAATGGGCAACGCTATGTTGAATCATGCTTGGGTAGTGGGACACACGAGCTTAGATCTACTGATGAGGCTCATGATGATGTTTTTTTTTTATTACAATATAATATCTCATTTTATTCCTAAAAAGTCTTCGACCATTACAGGTGTAACAACCAAGACGACTGGTATATATTAATTTAGTTTCTACGAAAAGATAAAGAACAAAAGCTTGTGTAATGACACTTATCATATGATACACTTTGAAGTAACAAACATGAATAGAGATGATGGCCTTAAGCTAAGTAACACGTGGAAACCCCTAATCAATAAAATAAAAAAAACACTAATCAATCAATTTCACACATTCATAAAGTAAAATAATAAACAATATTAATAACAATATTATATATCTGTATTGTATAATAATAATAAAATATATTATAAAATTAATATTACACATATAAACATAAGTGAACAATAATTAAATAAAAGATACAATAGTCCCAAATTGATAATAGCAAACTCATCTATATATAATAAAATAAAATAATTATATATACATATAATAATAGATTCACATATATGGTATACACATGAATAAACCAATAAAAATAATCCAAATGTAAATAATAATAACAAATATAAAAAAAATAAAATCTTAGTCAATAATAGAAATAATAAGAGTAATTAATTAGAAAAGTCAATTAATCTTATTAACATCACTATCAAAAAATTAAAAAATTAAAAAAATAAATAAATAAATAAAAAAATATAAAATAAAAAAAATAATAAATAAATAAAATTAATATAATATATAAAATTAATTATTAAAAAAAATATTATATATATATCTAATATATATATATATATATATATATAATATATATATATATATTAAATAAAATAAAATAAATAAATTAAGAAAAACAATAAATAAATAAATAATAATTAAAAATAAAATTTATTAAAAATAATATAGTAATATACATATTAATAATATACACATTTATCCCATAATAAAATCTAAAAATAGAATAATTACATAGCATCAAAATATATATATTAAAAAAAAAAAATTAAATAAATAAAGAATAAAAAAAAAATTAATACTCATTAAATAAAATACAATTATTAATTAAATTATTAGTAGTAAGCGACCAAAAAACAAAATAATAATAATAATAATAATCAATAACTATTAATAAGGTTCTGAAATTCATTCCCTCTTCTCAAATACAATCTCATTGCCCTGATGATGGACTCACCAAGTTAGTCCGAAACGTTGGTATCTTAACTACTCACAGGTTTTCCACAAATTCATTAAAATCGAGCAACCTGTATGGACTCCCTCTTCAGTAACAAATGTTGTTGCAAAGGATGTAACAACACTCATCGTATGATACACTTTGAAATAACAAATGTTGTTGCAGAGGGTCTAACAGTCGCCACCAAGTGGTTTTCAACTGTTGGAAATACTGAGAGGGGGGTTGAATCAGTATTTCATACAATTTTATTTTTATCACCAAAACAAGTATATATGGAACACAGAAATAGATAGTTGGAATAAATTCTTTTATTAACACAAATAGTGCAATGAAATAGATACAATACAAAAATAGATGTAATCAGTTGCCAAGCACCAACTTGGAGTTTTGTGAGGCTCCAACCTCTAGAGCACCAACTCTGTTTTGCAAAGGCAATAGTTCTGCACTTAGGAGCACCAACTCCCAATGTTTCCAATCCTTTTAGTTCTAAGGCTCCAACCCCATGGGCTCCAACCCTAACCTGGTATAAACTGTTTTGTTGTTGTTCTCTGCTCCCAAACTTGTTGAGCTTCTGCTTCACTCCTGTTCTCCTGCTTCTCTTGACTCTGCTGCCTTTACTACCTCTGCCTGAACTTCAGCTTCCTCTTACACTGATTATTCACACACACTTCCTTATTTTTTCCAGTTTTTGTATTCCTGATGCTTATGACTATTCGTTTTTTCTTCCCACTGACTCTTCAGATTCTTCAACGCTCGCTTCAACTTCCTCTCCGCTGGCTTGTCCTTTGGCTTCCCTCTTCTTCATGAATTTGGCTTTTCAATTTCCTCTGTGTTTGATGAGCGTCATAAATGGGTAATTATATGGGCTCATTTTACCTCATAACCAAGTCAAATAAACCATTCTCTTAGCTTATTGTATGATTTGCTGATTATATTTATGCTTATAGGGTGAGTTGAGTTAGTTTTTATGCCATGTGGTCTAACATGTATTTAATGCATATTATTGATGGATTTCGAGGTCAAAGTCAAGGATCTAGTGGTCAAATTGTAACAATAACTTGAATTAGATAGAGAAGAGCAATTATAGGATGGAATCCCCCTCATTTATTGCTCCTCACTTCGAATTCCCCTTCATTCAGCTCGGAGTACAAGCAGTCGAATCATGCACTAGAAGGCAGCCGAGCAAGTGGAAGATGATTGATAGTTATCTCAAGTTTTGGAAGCCAAGCCTCCCTAATTTTAAGGAATTTGTTGATATCTTTAGATGTATAAGTAGAGAGGCCTAGGGCCTCACTTGGGTTGACTTTTTTTTCTTGTGTAAACTCTGCTCAAATTTTGAGCTTACTATTTTATGACAGTTTTATGTAATCTTGCTATTTTTTGATAATGAAGGTGGAATCCTTTTTGAGCTAGCACTGAGTTACCTCAGAGAGCTAAAGCACTTGGGTTAGGGCCCAATCCAAGCAGCCAAGCTTATCTTTACTTGTATTTGTATGCTTTACTTTAGTTTGTAGATTAGTTTGTTGATAGATGTTTTTCTCTTATGGTTAAGGATAAATTGCTTTTGATGATTTAGTTGCTTGCTTCCATTTGTGCTTTCTGTAGTAGGTTAAGAAGTGATTAGAGAAGATTCAAAAGGCTAGAAACAGTGCCTTGGCCTCTCTTCCTCCCTCTGGGGCCATGATTTGAGGCAAAGACTCTCTTGCTTCCCCAAAAACAGAGATTTTCCTCATTCCTAGGACTTCTAGTGTTTACAGCTCTCTAGTAGGTTGATAGTCCAGTTTTGCTTTGCTTTAGATCTTCCTTATCATGTTCACTTCCTAATTTGCAATAGTCCTTTTGCATGCTTTCTTTTCTTATAGCATTTCCCATCATTTCCTTCTATACATCATAGTCTAGGCCATTTTACTGCAAAACTCTGTTTTTCCTAGGATGCACACATTTCATTGGTCGCTTGATTTTCTTGGTTGACTGTTAGTTTCTATGCAATAGATCTCTTCCAGTATTAGGCTAGCTTACCAGAAATCACACCCTCCATCTGATCCATGCCTTATAGGTCTCCCAAACCTCACCTCAATTCTGCCCTAGTTTCCTTCATTTTTCATAGAAATTCTTCCTCTCTGCTTGAGAAAACCCAATCATCTTTCTCTCTCCTGGTGATTCATGGTAGATTTTAGGTGCCCTAAAACCTCATTCCAGCCTTCATCCATCTTTTCTACCCACTCTCACACCCTCAAAACATCGAAAGTTGTTCTTGGCCTCCTCTTGTAGGCCTCCTGTAGTTTCCCTGTTTTCCTCCTGTAGTTTTCCTGTGTCCTCCTATAGTTTTTCTTGTAGGCTTTCTTTTGAAGACTGAGTGTGGGAAAAGCCTCTAGAAGGCCACTGAGACCTCCTAGGACCCATCCACACCATCCTACATCCTTCCAAGCTCCAAAACCGCTCTCTAATGCCACCTATTTGCTGCCACACTCATACACAATAAATTAGATGCATGTTAAATTCACATAAAAATCCAAAAATATGTTTTTTTCTTATTTACTTCCAGAAATAACATGGTTAGATGTTGTTTACTTTGTTGATGAGGTAATGACATTTCTTTCATGGTTTTCATAGTGTTTTTGTGATCCAGGTGGATATTGGTGGCCACCTGCCAAGTCCATCTGGAACCCCATCATTGTCTCTTTCAGCATTTTCAATTTCCTTAATTCTAGCACAACTTACTATTTTTAGCAGTTTTTCGGGTCCTGAACTTCCGGAGCCGTTTTGAGGCCCTAAACGACGTTTTTTGGGGAATCCGGGGACAACACGGGTCTATGGTACATGAACCGGTGTTGCCTGTTCCAACAATGGAGTTCTCGGATAGATCTTTCTAATGAGCTATCATACGCGTCAAACGGAGATCGTATGCCAAAGTTACGACCCCGGGAAATTGATGTACCAATTAACCCAAAACGGGGCCCACAATTTGGCGTTTCATCTTCTAAGGGTCGGTTTTGGAATGTGAAGGGTTTTCCATTGTTTCTCAATAATAAATAGGCCTTCGAGCCTCATTGTAACACAAGTTCGGAACAGTTCAGAAACATGTAGCCGCACATCTCTTCTCAGAGATAAGCTACCATCGTCCTAGCTGGTTTATTTCCAATTCTGGTTGTAAGCATATTTCGGTATTTTCCATTAATGAAATGAAAGTGTTATTTCCGCTGCATCTCTTTATTTATGGTTATTGCATCTCTGTATTTATGGTTATCTCTGTAATCTATTGCGTTCCTATTTAAATCCGGATCAATAAACCCTAACAATTTTATGAGTATCAATAATAACGGAAGACCACACTTGGGTATCTGAGTGTAGGATGGAGAAAATTGTGGTACATGAGATACCCCAACCTTTGTTTTCCCACCCTTCTTCATAAACCTGTTTCTTTTCATTTATTTTTCTTCATAACTCATCGAGGCTCAATGGGATGAATGCATTATGTGTAATATGTAGCAGTGGCTACCCCCTTAAGGTGGAGAAGGACTGTTGTCATTCTTGTGAATTTGCATTGTAACTCTTTGTAAATATATAATTATTAAATTGTAATTTTCACTTCATTGATCTCATTGTGATTCTATTTGGATTTCTATGTAGGTTTCTTGCACTTTCTTTCTACAAAAAGTAAAAAGGAATATTTACCCTTTTCCATATCATGCATATACTTGCAAGTGATAAGAAATCCATATCTCTAAGCTTGAGCATAATTTAGGGTACAAGTGAAGTAAGAAGATACATAGAAAATGAGCTTCCATACTTTACAATGAACGTATGGATACTCGTAATGGCATTTTAGCTCGCTTATTTTGTCACTGTGTATTTTGATATCATTCTCCTCTATATAAAAATATGAACATAACACTTATAGAAGCTCAAAGACGTATTATGAAAATATGTAAGATGGAAGAAACATTTGATGAATTTCAAGAAGAGTTTATTTTCCATGGAATTTGTAACTTACCTCGACTATGTGGTAGGTGTAGATGGATTGTATATCAACCTAGAGAGGATACAGGCCATAAATTGAGTGGTCAATGGAAACCTATCTCAGTGAAAAATTTGAAGTCTACATCACATTACTTTGACATCTCATTGTGTTTCAATTCCTTAAACAAGGAAAATGTAGACAATAAATGGGAAGATGAACAACAATATTTTGATGAAGCCATGACACAAATCTATAATGAACCTTTGATGATAATCTTAGAGAAATTTCCATTACAAGTGGAGCTTGATATTGATATGTAGCAAGGGAGCCATTCTTAGTGGTGCAAGAAACACTTAAAAGGTACAAGAAGCACTCGAATAATATTCCTTGAAGTGATGATCAACTATCCAACCACAAGGAGTGGATACAATGTAGTGGAACTATGTCTCAGTTGAGGAGGTGTATTATAGCAATTATTTAAAAAACAATACTAAGTACATAGACTCAAATACCACCACACGACATGGTACCCCCTCGATCTAACTATGATGGAACCTCTCTCGAGATCATAAGGTTGGATTTACCTAGGAATGAGTGGAATTGTGCCAACAGATATTCCCTATGGTAATATTCCACATGGCACCATGTGTGTACCACAAGGCATGATTATGAAAACATACAAAATGAATATGGAAACCCTAGGAAAACATAAATTTTGACCCCAAAATGTGAATAGAGAAGATACATATTTTTTAGACCCCATTCTCCTAATCACACACTAGTAGTTGAGTCAACCTAGTATCCAGCTCCTTTGGCTTAATTGGTAATGGGGTATGTTACATATATGATTGTTCAAGAAGGTATGTTTGCAGCTTAAAAATTGAAATGGATCCTTGGCTATGTAGAAAATATAGTATCTCAAAGAGGGTTTTCTCATATACTTCCATTTCATCCAAATCTTCTATGATTACCAAAAAAACTTGTTTCCATTGCAATTTATTCCAACATTGTCTCTACATCATGTATTTAAATCTCCATATCCATTGTGCCTTGCATTTTCTTATATGGGTTTTCCCTTTTCCTTGTAGAAGTGTGTTGTATGGGCTTGGGTTGTGGTCCTAAGAATTCCTCAGTGTCACCTTTGATCCTGTTGTAGTGGATTTTTCTCTACTATGACTTCAAATTTGTTTTTTGATAGAAGGGACTCATGGAGCTTGGGGTTTGGGTTTTATGGTTTAGGGTTTAGGTTTTGGGGTTTAGGGTTTATGTTTTTGTGTTTAAGGTTTAGGCTTTAGGCTTTATAGCACTTTAGTAAAAAAATTTAATAAACACTTAAATAAAAGTTACAAAATTCTTCTTAAGTTGTTATAAATTCTTAGGGTTTATGGTTTAGGGTTTAGGGCTTGGTGTTTAGGGTTTAGGGTTGAGATTTTTGGGTTTAGGTTTTAGGGTGTATGGTTTAACGTTTATAACAATTTAGTACATTATTTTAATAAACACTTAAATAAAAGTTGCAAAACGCTTTTAGAAATGTTATAAAATGCCTATGGTTTAGGTTTTAGTTTATGGGGTTTAGGCTTTAGGCTTTAGGTTTTAGGGATTAGGGTTTTGGGTTTACAGTTTACGATTTACGGTTTATAAAACTTTATTAAGAGGTTTTCATAAAAAATTAAATAAAATGTTACAAAAAAACGTTTTAAAATGTTATTAAATGATTATCGTTTAGGTTTTAGGGTTTGAAGTTTAGTGTGTAGTGTTTAGGGTTTAGGTTTTATAACGCCTTAGTAAGTTCTTTTAATAAACTCTTAAATAATAGTTACAAAATTATTTTTAATATATCATAAAATGCTTAGCTTTTACGGTTTAGGGTTTGTTGTTTGGGGTTTATGGTTTAGTCTTTTGGGCTTAGGATTTAGGGTTTATAACACTTTAGTAAATTATTTCAATAAAAAATTAAATAAAAGTTAGAAAGCGCTTGTTAAAATGCTATAAAATGCTTAGGGTTTAGGGTTTAGGGATATAACACTTTATTAAATGCTTTTAATAAACACTTTAAAAAGTTACAAAAGGAATTTTAAAATAATATAAAATTATTAGTGTTTAGGGATAGGGTTTATGGTTTATGGTTTAGGATTTGGGTTTGGATTTAGGTGTTGTGGATGATGTCGATGTTGGTACTGTGGCAAGTGCTAATGCTTGTGCTGATTAATGATGTCTCATCTGGTGTTACAATGTCCTTAAACTGGAACTTGCTTTTGCTGAGACCTCTTAGGATGTTGATGTGACTTCCGTGGTGATAACCCATTCATGCAGATCCATTATAGTCCTCCACTCTCTATCATATGGCATGTCACATGAAGAAGCCTCTATGATGGTCACCTCCAGGCTAGTAATGTATTCATAATCAATTTTTCTCCACTCCTTAAAGATGTTCTTGAGCAAGAACAAAAATTCATAATGATCATTATATAATTTCATAATCTATTTCCATTTAAGGGAGTGGTCCTTCTCTTCGACGCCTTTGTGACTTTCCTTAATTTCCACCAGGATTTTCATGAAGAAATGTTTGGGATGTAAGTTCCCATCAACATTATAAAAGGTTGGAAAATTATTTTAGTGGAGAAACTCACTTTTCTCTTTGAATCCTTTTATTACTTCCATCAGTTCTTTCACCTCCTCTTTAGCCTTCATCGCTAATTTAATTTCCCTTATTATCTGATTACCTCTTGTTACTAATTTCAAACCTTTTTGAAATGTTTTAAAAGGCTTAGGGTTTAGCATTTATGGTTTAGGTTCTAGGGTTTAGGGTTTAGGGTTTTAAGTCTAGGGTTTAAGGTTTAGAGTTTGGGGATTAGGGATTATAACACTTTACTAAATTATTTTAATAAACATTTAAATAAAAGTTACAAAACACATTTTAGAATGTTATAAAATACTTAGGGTTTAGGGTTTAGAGTTTAAGGTTTAGGGATAGGGGTTTATGGTTTAGATTTTAGGGTTTAGGTTTGATAACACTTAAGTAAATGTTTTTAGTAAACACTTAAATGAAAGTTACATAAAAATTTTGAAATTGTTAGAAAATGTGTAGGCTTTTTTGGTTTAGGGTATAGGGTTTAGGGTTAAGTGCTTGCGGTTTAGGCTTTAGGGGTTAGGATTTAGGGTTTAGGATTTATAACACTTTACAAAATGCTTAGGGTTTAAGTTTTAATATTTTCGTTTTAGGGTTTAGGGTTTGGGCTTTAGGGTTCATGGTTTTAGGTTTATAACACCTTAGTGATTGTTTTAATAAACACTTAGTTACAAAACACTTTTTAAAATGTTATAGAATGCTTAGGGTTTAGTGTTTAGGATTTGCAGTTTAGGGTTGATGGTTTTGGGTTTAGGTTTTATAGTTTGGGGTTTAGCTGTTAGGGTGTAGGGATGAACCACCCCACATTAAGGGGCTATCCACTACTGCATATTACATGTAATGCATTCATCCCATTGAGCCTTGAGGACTTATGAAGAAAAATAAATGAAAGGAAATAGGTTTATGAAGGAGGGTGGAAAAACAAAGGTCGGGGTATCTCATGTACCACAATTTTCTCCTCCTACACTCACATACCCAAGTGTGGTCATCCCTTATTATAGATAGTCATAACATTCGTAAGGTTTATGGTTTAGGAATTAGGGTTTGGGTTTTAGGGTTTAGGATTTAGGATTTATAAAATTTTAGTAAATTCTTTTAATAAGAACTTAAATAAAAGTTACAAATCACTCTTTAAAATGTTATACATTAATTAGGGTTTAGGTTCTTGGGTATAAGGTATATGATTTAGGGTTTGGGTTTTAGGGTTTAGGGTTTAGGGTTTATAACACTTCAGTAAATTTTTTCAATAAGTAATTAAATAAAAGTTAGGAAATGCTTTTTCAAATGTTATAAAAGGCTTAGGGTTTAGTGTTTAGGGTTTATGTTTTACAGTTTAGGGTTTAGATTTAATGGTTTAGGGTTTATAATGCCTTAGTAGATTATTTTGATAAAAACTTAATTAAAATTTCAAAACTCTTTTGAGAATTATATAAAATTCTTAGGGTTTATGGTTTATAAGACTTTTTTAAATTCTTATAATAAACACTTAAAAAAAAGTTAAAAAAACTTTTTAAAATGTTATAAATTTCTTAGGGTTTAGTGTCAAGAGTCTAGGGCTTATAACACTTTAGTAAATCCTCTTAATAAACACTTGAATAAATGTTAGAATTTTTATAAGATGTTATAAAATGCTAGGGTTTAGGTTTTAGGGTTTTTGGTTTACAATTTAGGGTTGAGCATTTATAACACTTTAGTAAATTATTTTAATAAACACTTAAATAAAAATTACAAAATGCACCTTAAAATGTTATAAAATGCTTAGGGTTTAGGGTTTAATGTACACGGTTTGGGGTTTAGGGTTTAAGTTTTATGGTTTAGGGTTTATAAGGCTTTGGTAAATGCTTTTAATAAACACTTCATTAAAAGTTTCAAAATATGTTTTAAAATGCTACAAAATGACTAGGGTTGAGGGTTTAGGGTTTGGGATTTAGGTTTTAGGGTTTAGGGTTTAGGGTTTAAGGTTTAGGGTTTTGGGTTTAGTTTTTAGGGTCTACAGAATTTTGGTAAATTCTTTGAATAAACACTTACATAAAAGCTACAAAACAATTTTTAATATGTTAAATGGTTAAGGTTTAGCGTTTAGGGTATAGGGTTTGGGGTTTGGGGTTTAGGTTTAGGGTTTAGGTTTTTGGGTTTAGGGTTTTGTTTTTATGCTTTAGGGTTTATAACAATATATTAAATTCTTTTAATAAAGACTTAAATAGAAGTTACAAAATTCTTCTTAAACTATTATAAAATTCTTAGGGTTTATGGTTTAGGGTTTAGGGATTAGGGTTTATGGTTTAGGGTTTAGGGATTAGGGTTTAGGGTTTAGGGTTTAGGTTTTGGGGTTTAGGTTTTAGCTTGTACGTTTTAAGGTCTATAATAATTTAGTAAATTATTTTAATAAACACTTAAATAAAAATTAAAAAACGCTTTTAAAAATGTTATAAAATGTCTACGGTTTTGGGTTTAGTTTATACGGTTTAGGGTTTAGGGTTTAGGTTTTATGGTTTAGGGATTATGGTTTGGGGTTTAGGGTCTTGGGTTTAGGGTTTATAAAAATTTATTAAAATCTTTTAATCAACACTTAAAAAAGGTTACAAAAAACGTTTTAAAATGTTATTAAAATATTAGGGTTTAAGGTTAAGGGTTTAAGGTTTAGGTTTTATAACACCTTAGTAAAATATTTTAATAAACACCTAAATAATAGCTACAAAATTATTTTTGATAGATCATAAAATTCTTAGGTTTTAGGGTTGAGGGTTTGGGGTTTGGGGTTTAGGGTTTATAACACTTTGGTAAATTATTTTAATAAACACTTCAATAAAAGCTATAAAAAGTTTGTTAAAATGTTATACAATGCTTAGGGTTTAGGGTTATAACACTTTATTAAATGCTTTTAACAAACACTTAAAAATGATGCAAAAATGTATTTTAAAATGTTATAAAATTCTTAGTGTTTAGGGATAGGGTTGATGGTTTAGGTTTTGGGATTTATAACATTTGGATAAATTATTTTGATAAGAACATAAAAAAAAGTTACGAAACGCTTGTTAAAATGTTATAAAATGCTGAGGATTTAGGGTTTAGGATTTAAAATTCTATAAAATGCTCATGGTTTAGGGTTTATAACAGTTTAGTAAATGCTTTTAATAAAAACTTAAAAAATTAAGAAAATGCTTGTTAAAATGTTATAAAATACTTAGGGTTTAGATTTTAGGCTTTAGGGTTTAGGGTTTTCGGTTTAAAATGTTATAAAATGCTTACGGTTTAGGATTTGTGGTTTATAACATTTTACTCAATTATTTTAATGAAGACTTCAAAAAAGGTACAAAAAGCTTGTTAAAATGTCATTGGATGCTTAGGGTTTAGTGTTTAAAATGTTATAAAATGCTTACGTTTTGGAGTTTACACTTTAGGGTTTATAAAAATTTAGTAAATCCCTTTAATAAGCACTTAGAAAAAAGTTACAAAACACTTGCTAAAAAGTTATAAAATGAAAACATCTAATCCCTAAACCCTTAACCTTAATCCCCAAACCCTAAACCCTAAAAAAAAACCTAAACCCTCAACCCTAAGCCTCTTATAACATTTCAAAAAGTGTTTTGAAATGTATTTATTAAAACAATTTACTAAAGTGTTATAACCATTTCTAAGAGAAATCTCAAATAGGGAAAATATTTCAAGGGATGTAAGTCTCATTTCTTCAACAATTGTTTCACAGAGAAATCCCCTCACGGTGCAACCCTATCCTGTAATTTTTGGCAATTGTATCATCCTTTTCTAGAACTCCTATGGTATTTATAGGTTGCGCTATCATGATAGTGATGGATAACAAGGTGATATAATTGTATGGATGGAGTGGGTTTTTCTTAAACCAATTTGAAAATGATCATTATCTCATCATTGTGTCATGATTGAGGGAGTGGCTTATGTTTTGAAAAGAGACATCGATGGAGTGGGTCCTTTTCAAAGGAATTTGAAGTGGAGTTGGCAACTGCTGAAGTGTTTTCATAATAATTTAGCTTTCTCTCAATTATTTAATTCTCTAAAAACATACAATTTTATTTACCAAATATTTTTTTATTATTTAAATTGAATTTAAAATAAATTAAAATTTCAAAAACCAAAATTTTAATACAAGAAATTTTGATACCCAAAAATCCAAAGTAAGAAGATTCCACTCATTGGAATTTTGGTCTTGAAAATACTGAGGTTTCAGTCATTTAAACAAATTAAAAAAGCTCTTTTTATTATCAACCTAGCCTATTTTTTGAAAATTTAAATAATCTCCCACATGCCACCCCACCCGCACCCATGTCCCCCTCCCCATCATCCTCCACCTCCTCCCGCGCCTCCACATACTCCCTCTACCTGTCATTCCCCATGCTCACCCCCCTCCTTTGCCTCCTCCCTAACCCCCTGCCTACCTCCCTCATTCTCCATCTCCCACCTCAACTTCCTCCCCCACTTCCTCCCTCCATCCTCACCCCCCTCTTCCTTTTTCTCCTCCCCTGCCTCCTTCTCCCATGCCATGCCTCTGCCTCCCCATCCATCCCCACCCCATCCTCTACCTCCTCCCCCTCTATCTCTTCTACATATTCCCCCTCCTCCTCCTCACCTACATCCTTTGCCTCCTACCCCTCAGCCTTCTCCTCTCTCCCCTCACCCTCCCTTCCTTCCCCACCTCCACCTCTACCTCTCCCCCCGCGTCCTCTCGTTCCCTCCCCTGCTTCCTACTGTTTCACCTCCTCTCCCTCCCCCTTGCCCTCTTCCTTCTCCAACTTCTCCCCTTCAGCCTCTTCCTCCTCCCCATCATTTCACCTCTTCTTTCCCCTCCTCTCCTTACTACCTCCCCCTCATCCTACCTTCCTTCCTCCTCCTCCTCCTACCCCCTTGCCTCTTCCACCACTTCCCCCTCCTCACCCTCACTCTTCTCCCTATCTTTCTCCGCATGCCCCCCTTACTCATCATCCTCAGTAACCCCCCAACTCCTCATCCCCTGCCTCCCACTTTTACAACTCCTCTACCTCTGCTTCCTACTCCTACCCCCTGCATCTTCCACTTCTTCACCCTCCTCCCCCTTTCCCTACTCCTCCTCTACCTCTGCCTCACCCCCACTCCTCATTCTCCTCCTATTCCCCATGCCCCCACCTCCTCCTCATCACCCCCATCTCTACCACACTCTCCTCCTTCCCCGTATTTCCCTTGCCTCCATCCGCAATTACCTCCCCGTCCTCCACCTCTACCTCTCCTCGCCTCCTCCACTAACTCCTGCATAACCTCCTCCCCTTGTCCCCTACCTCCTCCTTCACCTCATCCTCTCCTCCCCCACCTCCACTTTCACCTCTCCTCCTGAAACCCTCATTGCACTACCTCTTATCCCTTTTCCTCCTCCCTCACCCCCTATTCCTCCTCACCCTCCTCCCCCTCTACCTCTTTGTAGGAATTTACAAGGTAAGTTCCTCAGACATAACACTAAAAGGACACCGCTCATAAACAGATCACAGATCAATACACTAGTATTTTGATGTGGTTAAAACCCTCAGAGAGGGAAACAGTCCACGGCCTGCGCCAACGTGGCTACTACAGGCAATTTATTAATAAAAGAATGAAAATTTACATAAGCTTCTCTCATGCATGGTTAACCTACAAATGACCCTCCATGCGCTTTAAATAGAATTCATGGGCCAATCGGGTGTCAAGCTACGGATCAAGTGTCGGTAATACCGAGGAGAGAATGAACCGTCGGATCACTACATATCGTGACTGTCGGATTGTAAGTTACAAAATGTACAACGGTAAAGAAACACACTTTACCTAACTCTATACCAGACCAAGTTGAACTTAACTATTTCCTATGTGTCGGAATATCCTAACATGCGGAAAAAAGGACTTTAAAACCTAAACTTGTGTTGAAACTAAATGCAAGTAAATATCCTTCGGGCTGCGCCAGAGGCAGCTGGATCAAAAATGAATTAATGTGGTGTCCTCTGTGGCTTGGTGTAGTGCTCTTGCAATAATTGTGCTTTGAGCTTTGGTCAACTGATCTTATGTGAGTTTGATGTGCAGTATTTGTGATTTGAGTGTCCTTAAATGGCCTTTATTGTTTTGCTGAATTTGTTGGAGGCTTCTTTAATGTTTTCCTGCTTCGGTCCGCTGAAATATTTTTACTGATACACTTGGCCGCAACACTGATACTCTCTACCACTTCCTGATACATTTTGACATTAAATTCGGCTTCTTTCTGCTTCTGATACTCTTTAATGCCTGAATGGGGACTCTCTCTTTCTTATGATATGCTAAAATCTGCAAAATCAGGCCTTTTCTGCCCTTTTCGGCGCAAAAATGACCGCGGAATCAAAATATTCCTTAAAGATCCCCCAATTTGGCCCATTTCCCGTAGCGATGCACGATTAGCGCTAATCGCGCATCGAAAACTGCCCCTGTTTTTCATTCCGGGCTTTCGAAGCTTAGATTTCGCACTTGCGCGTTTTTTCAGTCGCTGACGTCAGTGGTACGATAGATGACGTTAGCATGATGTCACCATTGGGACCCTCTTGTACTGTGATGACGTCAGCAGGGTGACGTGGCAATACAACGGGGTGATGACGTGGCAGTACGGTGGCAGGCCGACGTAGGCAGGAAGGGGTGAGATGGCGGCATCTTGGCGGGTGACATGGTGCTTACGTCACGCAAGGGGAGGGCGGTTTCTGGTTTGTTGCGCACCACTTTTGAGCTTGGGTGGTATTGGAAGGGGGGGCTCCACCACAGCCGGGAGGGCGATGTGTGATGGGAGTACGACGGCAAAACCGCTGATGTCCCGGGCGCGAACCTTTGGCATGTTGGGGCACAAAAAGACCCGCCCACCGCAAATCTCGGACTCTGGCGATCAGACGGCTGGCGGATAAGACGAGGTGGTGGAAGGATAAGGAAGGGGCCCGCGCGCCAATTAATTTTAATTTTTAATTCGGCAGGGGTAGAAAACTTTAGGAAAAGTGGGTTTTTGGGTTTAAATTTGTGCGGGGTTAGATATTCGAATGTGGGGTTTTTGGGAGAAAGGGCGGAGCATGGGTTTCATGCATAGGAGTGAGTCCCAATGCATTTAGAAGGGGTTTTTGTAAACAACATGAGGGTTCTTACTAAGTTTCAGGCAAACTTAGTAATTCCCAAGGGATACTTATGGTTATTTTTCAACCAAGGGGAAGGGATAAGTATATAGGGGAGTTATTAACATATTTTTAGTGGGGGAAGGAGAAATAGATAGGGAGCTATATAGTAAAGTTAATAGTTAATATGACAAGTGATAAGAAAGCGCTAAGTATGTGAATCTTAGGCTATTAGGGGAAGATGGTCCATGAAGGAAGTATGAACATTCCTAGAGTAAAGTAGATCTTTGCCAAGGCAAATTGTCATGAAAATGATGAAACTAAGAGATATCAAGCAGATCTTGACCTCTTTGGGGAAGTTAATGAATGATTGAGGAAAGAAGAAGAAGGGGAAGTTAGACATGCCTCGCTTGAGTCCTTCAGATGGAAACTGTCTGATAATTGTGATTTGCAATAGATATGACACTTGAAAATATAGAATTGATCACAAATCAACATTCTGCAACCTCAAAACTACCTACCCAGCCTACTTACCTAGCATTTTTTCTTCTTTTTGGTTTGGGTTCACTTAGACTTGCAGACCCAGTTTTTCAGCTTTTTCTTTTTGTGTCCTCCTATCTACATCTACACTTATTTCATCTAGGGGCTCAGATTAGGCTGTTGAGCACCCTTGCTTCTCTACCTATCTAGGAATCTGCCAAGATTAAGCTGTTTGGACAGATGGTGATTCTCTATATTCTAAAACAGGAAATTGAAACCTAGGGAGACCAAGATTAAACTGTTTGGACCTCCCTTTAACTGAAAATTCTTCAAAAATGGAATAGTACATCAAAATTGGAACACAACAGTGGCACTTGAACTGGCACATTCTCATGGCATCCTTCTTTGGCTTCTGTAGCAAATATGGAACATTGCAGCATGCAAAGAATGACATATTTGGCATGTAAAAATGTCAATCATGAAAGATGAGTAACCTGCTGCAGGAGGAGGCTAACACTTACCTTCAAAAATTTGTTGACCTAGCTACCCTTACTGTTGTTGCCTCTCAAATTTTTGCACAGTCTTCACTCACTGTAAATACCCCTTCCTTTACCACAACTTCATGAATTGTATCTACCACAATCCAAACACCTAAACCACTTATTAATCAACCATCTTCATCATCATCTAGTTCACCTCCATCAATTTCAAGCCCTTCTTCAACCACCACAACTTTACCCCTAATCAAACCAGAATTACAGCAATGGCAAAACAATATGACCCTCTTGTTCTGCCTACCCAACTCCATCCCATTTCTACATATTATCAAAGTAAGATTTTCCTGTTTGATGCTACTGGTCATTACACTGCCCAACAACTGTTGGGTGTGGAGCCTGATTATCTTTTGTATTCAAAGGTTTTAGCTGGATGTATACCCTTGGAATATTATACACTCTTCCACAAGGGGGGGGGGTGTGGGTGGGCTAATCCCCCCTGGCTGGGGGGTCTGGAGGCCAGCGGTCCCCTGGCAGGGGTTTGGGGGTAGTGCCCCCGAAGCTAAAAACAGATGTAAAATTGCCTTGTAAAAGTATAGTAATTTCTAGTCAATCTGGGTTGTTCATTAGGTGGATGATCTGACAGTAGAAGTTATGTTTAATTTAGGGTTTTTTTTCCTAGAAGGCAAACCCTCACTATATATGAGGGAATTGTATTGCGCCTATGTAGATCTGTATTCTGAGTGAGGAAGAGAGAGGAGATTGAGAGCGAAGAGGGAATTACAACGGATCTGTTGTAGGTTGTATCTCTTTAGTTTGCTGGATAATATAAAAGGAAGGACTAATTGTTTCTCCGTGGACGTAGCCCAAACTGGGTGAACCATGTATATCTGTGTCTGTCTTGTTTTATGCATTTTCTGTGTTTATATTTTTGCAATATTTTATGTGTTCCATTTCTCTGTAATATATAATTTTCTAACAACAACATGTAAACAAGATGTCTGACTTTTTTGAATTGCATGAAATAGATGAAGCATATGTCTAAATGAGATTGTTTACCAAAACTTTAACTGGGGATCTCAAGAAGTGGTTCAAAGCCTTTCCTACCAACCATATTTCATACTTAGCTAATTTTCAAAGGTTATCCGTTGATAGATGGGAAAAAAAGAAAAACCCATTGCAAATACTTTCTGAATATGACAATATTATAAGAGCTCCCAATGAGTCAGTCCAGGACTATTGCACTAGGTTTAATAATATCTATAATGCAATTCCAGCCAACATTAAACCTCGACCTGACCTAGCATTAATTAATTCCCTTGATGGTTTTGATGCTAGCATGTCATACCATTTAAGGGAAAGAAACCCTGAAACACTTGAAGAAATGCAGAGCAATTTTATCAGTGTAGAGGCCAATTTGTTAGCTAAGAAAGCACAAATGAGGAATGAAAATCAAGCTGTATTTAAAGATGAAGCTTCAACTTTAGATGGAAAAGTAGATGTTTTAGCTAAGAGTTTAGAAAGAATCATGGATATGTTAGAAAACATGGAGAGGAAAAAATCAATGGAAGAATCAACAACAATAATCCCCAATAAGAAACCCAAATTTTGGGAAGAACCCTAATCCTACAAAAAATGCTACACCAGACCAACAGATTAGGCCCCCCTTCCAAGAAAATTATGTTCAGGATTCACAGAACCAAGAAGCAGAGGATGATACCCAGATTAATTTACTGGAAACCACAGAAGAAGACATTATTTTTCTTACTCAAGGAGAGCAGGAGTTGTATATGCTTCAGCAGTTGCAATTAGAATATGGTGAATATTTTGATTTTAAACAGGGATATGAGTCAACTATATATGAGGTACATAAAAAATATAGCTTTAGAAGTAATAAGAATAATGAGACTCTCACAAAAATGTCCATCCAAACCCAGACTAAGATAATAAGAGAAGCTCCAGTTAACAAAGTGTTGCAAATTCTCCCTAGGGGAACATAGGAAACTTCAACCCCTAGGATTGTAGATATAACCTCCACTGAAACCCAAACAGAGACAATTACTGAAAACAATCACAATAAAAGAAATCAAGCAAGATAGTAGAAAAACAAACTGAAATGCCTACCACTGAGAAACAGAATAAAGACACTCAAACTGCACACATTAAGGAAGATCTGAATCAAACAAACAAACCTCAACTCCCTTTCAAAATTAAAAATGAAATAGCTAAATTAAAGATATAAGTTCCTTTGTCTGAACTAGTAAAGAATCAATCTTATAGGTCACAAATAACTGAGACATTGAACATAGGATAGGGAGAGTATTCTGTTAATTTGAATGATGACCGACCTGAATTATTATTTGGCCCTGAGGCCAATGGTATTCATCAGCAAGGGGGAGTTCCTCCTACATCAACCTAAACATCCACGATAAAATTTAGCATAACACTATGTTGGACTCAAGGACATCCCACAATCTGATGCCAAAGGAAATAATGGAAAAATTAAACCTAGACATTACCAGGCCTTATAAGGATTTGTTTTCTTTTGACTCTAGCCAGGTTAAATGGCTTGGTCCAATCAAGGACTTATGTGTGACTCTTGTCCAGTGCCCTGCAAAGATCATTCTAACAGAAATTTTAGTTGCAGACATCCCACCAACATATGGAATGCTACTATCTCGCTCATGGGGAGCAAAACTACAAGGATCTTTGCAGTTGGATATGTCTTATGCCACTATATCCATTTTTGGCCAACCAATAAAATTACATAGGGAGACATTGATGAAGTACATGGTCAGTAGTGAGGAAAAGCCACAAAACTTTCCCATATACTCCATGCATTCAAATATGGAGTCTCTCATCTTATACAATGTAGAAAATGATAAAAATGAAATCACATCTAAAGACCTTAAGTACAGA
This sequence comes from Pinus taeda, assembly GCA_000404065.3. NCBI lineage: Eukaryota > Viridiplantae > Streptophyta > Pinopsida > Pinales > Pinaceae > Pinus > Pinus taeda. Next base: position 57,796 of record APFE030772553.1, on the reverse strand, counting down.
ACAACTGACAGTGAGAACATATTCCATGAGTCACTTTGGAATTTAGAATTTGACGGGTCTGTCAATAGGTTAGGCGTTGGTGCAGGAGTGTGGATCCATAATATGGAGAATAATCATGCTGAGGGACATGCTTTCAAATTGAACTTCAAATGTACCAATAACATGGCCACATATGAAGCCCTGATTATGGGGTTACAATTGGTTAGAAAATTGGGAGCCAAAAGAGTTTCCATCATGGTAGACTCAAAGTTGATTATTAAACAGATTAGTGGTGAATACTTTGTCAACAACCCTAGGCTTGGCCCATATAGGGATAATGTCTTAGACTTGATAAAGGACGTCTTGGAATCCAACTCTGTTGCCATTCCCATAAAACAAAACATGCAAGCCCACAACATGGCTACCTTTGGAGAGTTGTCCCCAAATTTTGTGGTCACTTCGCAGCCGGTAGGTACAGGTATAATTTCATTGAAAGAATTGTTTTCCATTTGACATTAATTTTAGTTTTACTTGTGCTGCTACATATGGTATCAGAGCTGGTTTAATCGTTAGGGCCTATGGGCATCCGGAATTATACTTGTTGGAAATTTTAACCTGACTTGTTTTAAAGTACAGGTTGATTACTTCCAAGTGTTTGTGGTTCCACCAGTCCCCGTGGTTTCACCATCTGGCATTCCAAAGTAGACTATTTTAAGTTAAATAAGTAGATTGTTTTCTCATTTTAAATCTTATTTGCATTTTGTCTCTTTCCGGTTAATACTTTTTAAGTTCTATGCTTGACTCGCGGTTTTTTTTTGTACAGTCACCAATTGCATAACTCTCTGCTGGTTTATTTCCTTCTTTTTATATATATAAAAAGAGAATTTAGCAGTACTCAATGACCACGAAATCATATATGACCAGATTTTGGCTATTTCAGTGCTCAAACGTTGATTCAGCTTACTAGGTCTGGAAATGTTTGTTTAGGGTAATTTGTGGCACAAATGAGTGGGGATTCAAAAGTTTGGTGAGGTAAAATGCATTAGAGAATTAGAAACATTGTAGCCTTGTATATTTGACTTTCCATGCTATGTTGTGTTTGAGTTTTTTTATTCGTTTTCTGAGCAGTGCAGGAATTGAATTAAAGGGTTTGGTCTCGTAACTTCCTATATGCCAAGTAGGGTTTCTGCCCATTTGCTTCAAAATCTGACTTTCTATACCAATTAAATGTAGATAGTAAATAGTTTTGTGCATTAATGTTGTATACATTTTGGGTTTCTGTATGCCTGTTTATGCGCAAATTTTATGAAAAGTGCGTATGTAGTGCATTGAATATATTTAAAATTCAAGCTTCCGAATGTTGTAAATGCCCTGTTTCTTGCATAGGGATAATACTCTGGTTTTTATGGATTGATGGACGTACAAGTCTAGGCGATGTGAGTCTGGGTGATTTTTGGCAAAATAAGGGACGCTGACTATAGCATTTGGTAAAAGAAAAAGAGTGTTTCCAAGAACTTCATTGTAATGCGCAGTTTCTTGCACAGGGATGATGCTCCGGTTTTTACGAAGTGATAGACTATTAAACATGTTCTCTGTACTGTGATGACATGACGAACTGGATGTTGCTTTTCTTGCTTCGGATTTTTCAAATATGTTTTGATTTTATATGGAATCTGGTGCAATTGGGGCATTTGTCTAAATTGTTTGATATAATATGAAATATTGTGTGCAATTGGAATTGTCATATTTTATATGAAATCTTACGAGCGGTAGGTACAGTGGTTGGAGCTTTGGTAGGAAGAGAATAACTTCGCTTGCTGGTTTTTTTGGAAATAGGTTGAAATTTTTGCAGCTTGTGGTGAGTCAGAACTGAAATATTTGAGGTGGGCTATTAGCTATTTTTTTTTTTTATTGTGTAAATGAGGAATGGTAATTTTAGACTTTTGACCTACTAACAAGAGTTCTCAATTTTGCATCTTGTGGTGATTGAAGTGAAGCGATATGATAAGATTTCTAGCATGCAAGTAGTTGTTGTTATCGTTTCACTCTTCTTGGCTTGTTGATGTGGGGTTTTCTCTGGTTTTCTCTCCCCCTTTTGGCTTAATGATGCATCCTTTGCTGATGAGAGTCATATACTCTCAAAAGTGGATGTGGTGATTAATTTTTTTGGCTAGCAGTGAAGTTGATTAAATATTTTCTGGGTTAGTTGAGGCTCCCCATGCTCATAAGGGCTTTATACTATCAAAAGTTAATGTTAATATTTTTCATTATTAAAGGTAAATTCTTTGTGGCTGCACTAAAAGGGCTTTATCGGATTTGTGATACACTATTTCTTTATCGGATTCCATCTCATGCATTTCACATATCCTGAAATCATGGTATTCCATGAGGAGACATCTTGTTTGGGCATTTTCTCAAACACTTGCCGCGCATTTGCCAAATTGCAGTGCCGGATATACATGTCTATAAGACGATTGTCCTGAAAAAACACCCATCATCTCCTTCCATTTCGCACTGTCTCTGCAATTCTTGGCACGTTGTTTTTCTGCTGTTAAACCGTTTATGAAATGAATATCTACCATGGCTGAAGTTGTAGTATGAACTTTGGCAGTTTGAGATCGAGTGAATAGAATCAAAAATTGTTTTTTTTTTATGGCTTTGATATATTAAATGGTTAGAAGGGGTGAAAAAAAATGCTGATCTGCTGAAGATAAAAGATATGCTTTGCTGAAAGGCATGCGTCATTCTCATCATGTTAATTTGCATTTACATTTTTCATTTCTTATGATATGTTCCTCATCACAATTACATTTAGATGTGTCCTCAGTGTCAACCTTTTACTTCTAGTGAGGAGATAGACTAATAAAGGCCCGTTCACCAGGTGCTCTGCTCCCCTTAAAATTTGTTTATTTCTAGTTTTTCAGACTTTCATTTACCCTTTGAATTTGTTTATTTTGAGTTTTGCAAATCAATGAAGGATTAGAAACTTAGATTTTCAGTCTTTCATTTGCCCTTTGAATTTGTTTATTTTGAGTTTTGCAAATCAATGAAGGATGTTAAAAGGGTTTTGGTTAGAAACTTAGATGGTTAAGTGAGGATGGTAATTTCCCCTCATCATGATTCAACTTTACAAATTCCTCAAACGTGTTTTTCCCTTCATGGGCCATCTCATTGGTGCAAGAATGTGGTTCCTTAGTTGAAGTGATCTTCCTGAAGTGTTGTAATTTGGCTACGCTTCATTATTGTAATTTTCACAGTATGGGAAAGGGCATGCTTCCTGTGTTTGGATAAGAGGAAACATCTTGTAAAAACTTTAACAAGGGCTTATAGTAGGGATAAGCAAGTATTCATCTCTCTCGTTTCTCAGAGAATTGACCCCCTTGCATCAAATGAGGTTATTCATATATAAAAGTACACCATGCACAAATATGGTGTTAAATGACTGCAGGAAACAGAGCAGATGCAATTTGTCATGAACGTGTTGTATTGCAATATTAGGTAGTTAATAGAGGCATTGTTAGGATGCGTAGTTAAAAAAGATACCATCTTATGGTTTTGGGCCTTGGCTATTGAGTTAGGTGCCTAATAAATCTTACCTGTAGTCTTTGTACGTTTATCATTATGCACATCACCTGGAAATAAGACATCTAGAAATAAGAGATTAAAGCTTTTTTTTCTTTTGTTATTTTATTACGTTCTTTGTTTCAGCGTTCTACGTAAGGGCCTAGCATCCAGCACATATATTTTGACCCACCTTTCTAGAATTTTATCATCCTTTTAAGATATTAGATGTTTGTTACAAAGTTCCATCAAAAGCTTCAACAAATACGAGGGTCTATTTTAAGGGTTCTATTTTTATGTTGTTGATTTTGTAAGCAATTTGGGTTAATGTCTTGGAATAGGTTGGAAAACAGTTTGTTTATATGCTGGTCTTTCTGACCATATTTATCTCATGATCACTACTGTACCTTCATTTGTTCTCCTTCATTGCCATTCAGTATCTTGCACCAAATTTTTGATACAGGGATATAGTTCGAAGGTACAGTCCTGGATAGAGCTTCATTTCCTAGCCACGTCAAAAGGCAACTTATGCATGCCCTTTTTAATGAGAGACACACCTTCTATTATTTAAGGACAAACATCAGGTTACCTGATTGCCAATTCACTACTATTTAGTATATTTCTTTATTGACACAATACTTGAATAAAATATGTTAGAAACATCAACTCTTTTATGGTTAATAATAAATATATGGTATAGATAAACACCTTTATGGTCAATATAGAGTTCTCTCAGGCTCTTAGAAGCATATTGCATCAAGGATATGTACACAGAAATTCCCTTTTCAAGAGATCACTCTGATAGATAAGATTAAGTGTGTGCCATCATCTTAAGATATAATTGAACGCTGTCTATTAATGCAAAATGAGACTATCTCTGTTGCTCATATGATATGCATTAACTGTTTATTAATGGGGTTCCCGTGCATATATGTAGCCCAAAATTGAGTAGAATTACATGGCAGCGATGAGATCCTCTTGGCTCTTCCCAGTCATTCTTGTATGGTGCAAATGTGCTTGCATGGTGGGTCTTAGAACAGTTGCTTCCACCTTGATCTGTTTTTTCGTGGATATCTGGTAATTTTTGGCTGAACAAAGATTGGTGTGTGATTTTCCTAGGGATGAGAACAAGATTGTGGCTTAGTTACCAAATTCAGCCAACTAAGGACATAAAATTTGAAATATGATTCAGTTTGTCAAATTATTATGTGCAATTTGGTTTTCTTTGCATTTGTGAAAAGATTTGGAGGCAAGAAAAATGATGATATAAATTCAGTAATCATCCATTTAATTTGATATATGCTGTTTCAAATCTACATATGATTTAATCTGTTAATAATCCAGTTTTGGGGTGGGTTACTGCCTCCTTGAATCATTAAACATACAATCTTAGGCCGCTTTGAATCATTAAAGGTTTAAACATGACATCTTAGGCACATACAGTTGGTTTAATGTCTTCTTGAATTTCGAGTTGCTCTCTGCAATCAGTTACATTGCCTATGAAGAAGGGGCAGAGGAATTCTCAAGGAGGGTTTTGCAAGATTTGTGAAGGGGAGTCGGATTGGAAGCCATTTTGATCTGTATATGTCAGCCTTGACGGAGTTGAGAAAGAGGATAAGGCTGCTAATTTTGACAAAGTTCAGATTTTTAAGTTATAGTTAGATGTATGGTGCTGACTTTTTTTTCAATATTGGATTTTTTTCGTTTCATTTTTTTTTTTTTTCATATCGTACCAAATTCCAATTTGAATTTGAACTGGAAATTATGGATAACCATAGAAAAACTTGAAACTGTGCATCAAAGTCTACAATATTTAGCCACGAGTCATTTCCACTCATTCTCACTCAGTCAGAACTTGCAGCTTCAATCTCTAATTTTTCTGGGCACTTGAAAATGAATAAGGACAAGCTTGCATGTTAAATAACATGATGCCTCTAAACATCTTTGATCCACCACTTTCTTTTAAAGTGCCTCTTCCTATAACCTACAGATCAAGCTAGATGAATGAGCAAGTGGGGTCTTAGTTGGGTATTTGTGACCATGGTGCTTGGTTGGCACTAACTGGTTGTGTTTCACAGTTTTGAGTTGAGTTGTCTTGGTGTATTCCCGAGGATGAAAACAAATGAGTAAGAATTTTTGCACTAGTCAAACATGGATACTAGTCAATTATCATAGGTATAATTCATAACATTTCTTGAACCTCTGAAGGCTTCATATATAGTGATCATTTTTATGTATCATTTTTATTCATTAACTGCAAATGTTAATTTTAGATTTGAATTTCTTTCTTGTTGTTTTGGTACTGCTACTTATTTCGAAGCTTCCTTTCTTTTGGAAGTGATATATTGTGTGGGGTGGCTATCTCAGTTTAGTTGATTATATTTGAAAATCACTTTAAATTTGTTATATTCTATCCCTTGAGTGTTGTTGTTCCAGGTAATTTGTGATACAATATCTAATGTTGTTGCTATTTAGCGTGTTTAATCTGCCATTGCCAACATAGTAGCTGAATAACAATGAAAGCTGTTATTCCATCGTCCAAATAGTCTTTTACATACAATGGCTTTCTTTATATGGGCATAGAAAATAGGAGTGGCATGTTTTGTTTTGATATATCTTGTAGTTAATTTCTTAATCACTATTCATGTGTTATCCTCCACTCAAGGAAAGCCCAATGAGGCGGTGGACAAAGAAATTGGGCTGAGAAGAGCTTCATCATTATTGTTGAACATTAAGTGACATTATCATAATGGATACTTCTTGTATTAGTCATCATAGTCCTCGTACATGTCTTGATCATGGAAATTCCATTTATATTATTATTATTGACCCCAAAGCCTCATCTATGTGTTCAACTTGACCATTTCTATCTCATCTTGATTTTGAAACTACAATTCATTAACAGACTTGGCTATTTCTTGTCTATCTTCATGTAGGTTCATTGAGTCATTCTCATTAGTAGCTTTATAAATTACGTTGTATTCATGAACCAACATCTCATCCTGAACAAATCCTGTTGATAACACATCTGTTGGGTGAATCTTTCTGTAGATAGATGAATCTTTTTACAGTTAGTTATACCTCCACATCTATATTTTATTCCGCTATTGCGCTCAGCGTTTGATAATCCATTTACATCAATGGGGTACACTCATTTCATTGTTGGTTAATTCTGCGGGTCTACTACCGCATTGCTTTTTCAGATTTTGGACACCGGAGGTGCGGCTGATCGAGCTATATACAAGCTATATAACAAGTCTATAAATTTGTAAGTGTATATCGCAAGATTGCAGGTGTCTGAATGTTTCAAATCACAATATGAGGATGATCAGTATGGACAGATTTCTCGACAAACTTACAATTTTCTATCTTAGGTAGGCAATTTTACGCCTAATTGTATTGTAATTTGAGGGATTTGAAATGGTGTTGCCTTCGCGGGTGCGCTTGCAGGCAGACCATATAATTAATAAAATGATTATTTTTATTGGGGAGGCATGACCTTCCCCGTCATCCGATCCGGTTCTGGGTCGGTTGGCAGTGTCTTTTCTTTTTGGTGTGGAATATTTTTATGCTTGATTCATAAATTGTATGACATATATATTAATATTACTTCACCATATACCAAATTTACTGAACTAAACATCAATACAACTTTTATACTGTCATAACAAAATTTAACTGTATTTCTTTCCTTTTAACACATGACATGAAAATAGTAACTGAATGTGATTAAAAGGAAAATGTCATTTTTGTGTTACTTTCCATATGATTGATTGTAATCTAGTAATAGGAAAAAAAAAAAGATTCTTTAGTCACGAGACTCGAAGCACTTCTTCGACTTTTGGTGGATATTGAACCACATCTCTGTGATTGATAGAATCTTTCGTACTAAACTTGTTTTTATATATACTTTGAAATTCGTCATAAATTATGCTTCACTTGTAACTAAATTTGTTATAACTTTTGGCATAAAAGTAATGGATAAATCCATTGTAATTACAGGGTAGATCATGGCTCCTAAACGTCGAAGGCAAAACCAAAGCAACCTTGGAGTAGAAACACCACCTCCCGGTTCTTCCGAGATAGGAACCCCAGCTGGGCAAGCTATATTACATTCCCTTGGAGAATTGACCAATACCTTTAAGGCTTGGGTCTCAAGCCAAGGGCAAGATCTAGGAAATGTGCAAAAGGAGGTGGAACAGAAACAGAGACAAGACTTAAATTCTCAACTCAATATCAAAGATGGACAAGTAACACTAGATATTATGAAAGAAGTCCAAAAATCCAAATTACCAGAGTTTACGGGTCTAGAAGGGGGTTCTAAAGCAGAAGCCTGGGTAATGGCTGTCAAAAGAGCACTTAGTTTTAAGGCGTACACTTCTACGGAAAAAGCCCAAATATCAATGAGTCTACTACAAGAAGATTCCTTATTATGGTGCATAAATGAAGAAACGAAGATGCAAGTTACACCAGTACAAGTTACTTGGGAAATGTTTGAGGAAGCCTTCCGAACTAGGTACCTATCAGAGGAGTATAAACACCAACAAGTAGGAGCCTTTCATGAATTACGACAAAATGGTAGATCTATCGAGGACTATGAAGCTGAGTTTTATTCGTTGGTCCATCACGTGGACTATATGGCTGATGATAGACGTCAAGCTGAAAGATTTTTACATGGACTTGACCCCTTAGTCCGAGCAGAAGTCGCCATGTGGAAACCCACCACTATGGAAACAACCACCAGTTTGGCCAAATAGGTCTTAAGGAAAATCAATATGAAGAAACAAATGATAGTTGATGGAAATTCAGGAAAGGAGCATTCCACAATGAGGCTAAATAAACCATGGGGGCAGCCATATAGATTCCAAGGAAGACAAAGCACTATTTCTCGGATTGCTAGCGCCACTTCTCAACCACCTCCAAGAGGTTGTAAAGGTCAACCCTCCTTGATTAATGGTAGGAATAGAAGATTCGGTGACCAAGGACAAGTACAACATTCGAAGCAGGCACAAGTAGAATGTTGGCATTGTAAAGGTCCACATTATAGACAAGATTGTGCAAGTTATCAAGCAAGGATTAAAAAACAGGAATACAAAGCAAAAGGAGGAAGACCACAAAACCCTCATTGAATTCATGCAGCTATAAACCATCACCAGGCTGAGCACCAAGCCACTGTAGTAGAATTTGCAGGTATGATCAATAACATCCCTCTATCTGTGTTAATTGATCCAGGTGCTACTGATAGTTTTATTTCACCTTCAACAATACTTAGATGTGGATTGACAACTCATGAGCAAGGTAACTTTAGAATGGTAGAAATGGCATCAGGCTCTCAACAATCAGTAGGGTCAATGGTAAGAGATTGTAGTGTTAACATTGGGGGTATGATACCAAGATGAATCTATATAGTACAACACTCGGAACGTATGAATTAATCGTGGGAATGGATTGGCTTGAATCCCATAAAGCTATATTGGATTGTTATAATAAAATAGTCCTCATAAGAAATGACCAAGGAGAAACCAAGGTGATAAAAGGGATTAGACGTGATGTTACATTACGCCTCATATCAGCCAAGAAAGTTAATAAGTGTTTGAGGAAAGGGTGCAAGATTTATGCGGTGGAAATGGTTCCTACCAATGAGAAGTCCTCGGATAAATTACACCCACTACTTTCCAAATTTGCGGATGTATTTCCTCCAGAATTACCAGGTTTGCCTCCAGTTCGAGAAATTGATTTCTCCATAACCTTGAAACCAGAAGTGGAACCCATATCTAAAGCACCTTATCGAATGACTGTTCCAGAGCTTAATGAATTGAGGATACAACTCAAGGAACTTCTTGACCAAGGTTTTATAAGACCCAGTGTGTCACCTTGGGGTGCACCAGTAATTTTTGTAAAGAAGAAGGATGGAACTCTTAGGTTATGTATTGATTATTAAGGGAGGGATGTTACATACTCTCCCACTTTAAGGAACTTCGTCCCGAAGTTAAGTTTATTATTATTATTTTTATTTCTTCATGTTGCCAACACCCTCTGCTGAACTAGTATAACCAGCAGGCATCGAAAGTCCCCAACACCCCGGGAAATCTCAAGGAATCTCTGTCCTTTTTCCCACTTTCAGCACCAGGCTAGGCCTGACCCGGTCTGTATCCTAGTCCAAGGCTGGCCCCCAAGGCTCGCGCCTGACTCAGACCTCATCTGCCCCAAGGCAGGCATCCGTTCTGGTACTCAATGACCACGAGCATCTCACAGGCTGGCCCACTCCCTCCACAACTACTAAGGCGCACACCTGCAGGCATCGAAGTCCTTTACATCCCTTCCAGACTTCGGCATCCCAATCCAATAACAGGCACCAAGCTTGGAACATCAGGAACCAAGCCTGGAATCATCAGGCACCAAGCCTGGAATCATCAGGCACTAGGCCTTCTCAAGATGGTCCCATAGCTCTTCAAGAGCTATACACAAGACAAAGGAATCACTGGCATATGTATATTCTCCCTCGTGTGTATGGGCTCGCACGAGATCATCAAATAAACCGGACCTCTCGATCCAATGTAGATTCCTGTCAATCATTATACTCCGACATACAACCAATGCATATCATAGAAATTTATCCATATACCAAATTTTGCATGTCATCATGAGAACATTCATCATAGT